>RJWM01019831.1:0-38225 GCA_004363535.1 Dasyprocta punctata | reverse complement strand
TGAATTGATTTAAACTGTTTGCCTTTCATGATCATTTTGGCTTTGGAGAAGAGCTAGAACTTGTGCAGTGCCTGATCCCATGAATAAGGTGGATGAGGACACACCATCATATTTTTACAAGCCTGACTTTCCATTGAACACCACTCAGCAGCAGCATCCGCTGTGTTTTTTTATCACACCTGGTAAAGACACAAAAGAGAACTTTCAAAACTGCTTTGGAAAGTGGCAAGAATGATGGGATAAATGTATTTGAAGTAAGGGAGAATATTTTAAAGGTAACCAATGCAATGTGTCTATTACTGCAATAATTTTTAAATTTAAACACCATTTAATTTAATCACCCCTGGGATTTTTACTATTGTGTGAGTTACCGCTGATTCTAACTGGCTTGAATGAGAAAGAGGACTTACTCGGTTCAAACACATGAGATCCCTGGGGTGCAGGATGATCAGGCCTGGCCCTGGCTCCTGTCACTCAGCATGTGCTTCTCCTGTAAGGTGGCTTCGAAAGCAAGCAGGGGTTATATGCTTTCTTTGTTTCTTCTGGGAAACGATGCCCTGCTGCCTACTCCTGAAGCATGAGGAACATCTGGACCAGTTTATCTGAGGCCTTCAGGTATGTAGCCCATCACCAAGGCAAGGGGCAAGGGGCATGCCCTTATGGGTGAGACTGCACACACACACACACACACACACACACACATCCTGGCAATACAGAGCAGAACTGGCAGCCTGCAGACTGTACATGAGGCAAACTCAGCAGAGAGCAGCCCAGGGTGACGATCTGGACATGGAGTTGCTTTCCCAACATCCATATTCCCCCTGTTCAATTCTGTGTAGCCACTAGGTTGATTGAGTATGCTCAATACACCACTAGCTGGAGGGTGGGGCCTAGATGGGTTAGTGGTGCCACCCACAGGGGACGCCCCTCACCCCTTGCCTTGGTGATGGGCCACATACCCGATGGCCCACTCTTGTAGTATTATATCACCATATCACTTCTTTTTAAAAAGGTTCAGGTCTGAACCACTGACTTACAGTAATGCTTCTCAAACCCTATTGCACACAGGAACCTGTCTGGCAGCTTGTTAAAATGCAGGCTCCAGTTCATTAGCTGACTTATTAACAGATTTGTTAGTGGAACTAAGATTCTGCCTTTGTAGCAAGCTGTGCGTGAACAGGGTGGGAATTACCACCTCATGGCACACCAGCGGTGCCCTCCCCACCCTGAAATGGCACCAGTAAGGATCAGCCTCATCATGGGGTGGAGTGAGTAGAGGCTGGCGTTTGTCCTGCCTCTTGAACCAGAAGCCCTTGGGTTCTCTGACTTGGCCTCCCTGGGCTAGAAGACAGCCATATGCCTCACTGGGGACCTGGGCTGGGAAAGCTGGAATCTGAGACCTTTTAGGGAACTCAGTATTAATTACTATAATAAACAACAGTGCAGCTCTTTAGTCAGTACCTTGAGACTCCCACCTTCTGAGTTGCGCAGCTGGGAAAGAGCTGAGCAGTGCAGAGAGGCCTGGGGAGAGCTGAGGCTAGCTGAGTCCTAGAGCGTGAGACATCAGAGGTATAGATGGGCACCAGAAGGTCTTGGGGACAGACATGGGTGGGCCTGTGACATTGCATTGGGGGCTCTGAGCTGGGCAGGAGGCCTGGCTCCTCAGTCTTCCTTTGTGATTGATTTTATCCGACTCAGCACAGGGGAGTAGGGAGTCAGGGAAGAAACCTGAAGCTCCAGGACTGCCATTTCCATGGAAATGATGCCAGATTTCTGTTTTCAAAGCAACAGCAATTGCCTCTGGGTGTATCCAACCACAGAATACCGCTCAAGCCATGGCCGTCCAACTTCAGGTTGTTTCACAGAGGAAACTACCATGGACCACTGCAACCTGTTCACAATCCTTTAGACATTATATGTTCTGTTAGCAGAGCTGTTGTTGCTGCATAGGAGAAAAGAAGTGAGCAATAAGGAAATTATGGTTCATTCATGTGGCAAAATGCTTTGGAGCCATTGAAAAGGTGGTTTAAAAGAATTTCTCATGCCATTGCAAACATGCTCATGACTGAAAAGAGAGAAAAGGCTCCAATAACATATATTTGCATATATACACACAGGCATGAGTGTACATGTATATTCTTTGTTAAAACTTGAAACAGGGTGGGACAAGATGACGGAACGGTAAACAGCAGGGTAAGTGGCCTCCCTGAAAGACACCATCCAGATGCTAGAATATAGCAACATGGGGAAGACAAGAAGGAGGGAGGTGGGTCCTCTGGACCCAGGAAGAATCCAAAGTGAGAATTGAAGCCCACAGAAAGAGTAAAAAGAAACACTTAAACGAAGAAGGCAGTGGCTGGCAGCACCTCTGCCGGGAGCCGGACCCACTCTGTGAAAGGAGTTGCTGGAACCTGAGGATGCACAATCAAAGTGCTGCAGCCACAGTGGCGGCGGCGATGCTGGAGGCCTCTGCCCAGAGAGACAGCATCGGAGGAGAGTGGCAGTGGACAGGGGGAGCAGACCTGGAGGACTAAACTCGCTGACGGTGAGTGCAGCAAAGACCAACCCCCCGTGAGGAAGAGCGAGGGACTGGCAGCCATTTTGGGGGCAGAGCCACTCCTAGTTGGGCACAGTCCAGTGGAAATTGCTCCAACCGAGCCCTGGAGGGTCCCAACAGGTGACCGGCTTGGTCTGGAGACCATGGCTCCACATGCGCCCTAGGGGTGATAATGGAAGATTCGTGGGTAACGGCCCAGGTTCCCAGGCAGTGGCCCCGCCCCCGCACACTGTGCCAGACATGGGGGAGCTGAGGTGGGCTGGGGAAAAGCAGCGGACAGCATTGTAACAGCGCACCCAGTGGTAATCATCAGATAGTCACAATCAGCACTGGCTAGAAGAACCAGTCTAACCTTAGAGAAATTACAGACAATGCGAGGAATACCAAGATCCCTGGTACACACTTGTCCAGAACAACCCAGGAATATGTCAAGACAAAGAAGCAAAAGGCAGTCTCTGGCCTCCAACCCAAGCAGAACAAATCCAAGAGAAGCAAATGCAGAAGAGGTCGGGAGTCCCACAACTAAAGTCTTTGAAGTGATGACAACTGAAGTAAAGAAACAACTTCATGAGGCTATAAAAGAAATTAGAACAGAAATACTAACTCAACTAAAAGAAGAAATGAAAAACAAAAGAATCGCTAGGCATCTCTAAAGGAGACATAGATGAAAAAATGGAGCATAGGAAAACGAGGGAAACCTGAAATGACCAATACAAAAAAGATTTAGAATGCATGAAAACAGATTCAAAAAGATTACCAGGAAATCAAAAACTCCAATGAAACTTGGCAAAACCACCCAAAGGAAACTACAGATAGACTTTCAAACCTTGAAGTCAGGTTTGCAGCATGTGATTGTGAAAGGAAAGATCTCTTAAAAATAACAAGAAACCTGGAAGTAACAATACAACAGCTGCAAGACAACCCAAAGAAACATAACTTGAGAATAAAAGGTGTGAGTGAAAAAGCAGGGGTCAATACAAATCAAATTAAAAGCCTATTTACAGAAATAATTTCAGAAAACTTTCCAAGCATGGGAACAGGAAGTGACTGTCAGATAAGTGAAGCATATAGAACTCCAGCTAAACATAACCAAAATATACTCAGACATATAAAGAGATCCCAGAAATTCAACACAAAAACAGAATATTAAAAGCTATTAGAGAAAAAACCAGATCATGTACAAAGGAAAACCCATCAGAGTCATGACAGACTTCTCAACACAAACCATCAGGTCAAGAAGAGCTTGGAGTGAAGTATTTCAAGCCCAGAAAGAAAACGACTTCCAACCCAGATTGATGTACCTTGCAAAAGCAATGGAGAAACAGGATACTTACACGACAAAGAACAACTAAAGGAATTTATGACAATCAAGCCAACCCTACAAAGAATACTGAAGGACATTTTAGAGAGAGATAAAAAAAAGTCCACAGCTCCAGAAACAGCGGCAGAGGGATATCACCGAGCGGGGCAGACAATTGAATAATCCATCATTGGGATTTGAGTCCAGTATTATTTTCAATGAGCTGTTTAGTTTGATCTTATTCTATCTCTACCTGCCTAATTTTATTATGAATGATGACATAGACAGCTATCTCAAAGATAACAAAATATATTAGGGTAGCCTTTATTGATATTTGATCACCTTGTTTTGAAACCCTGTATTGCTTTCATTGTTCTGTTTTGAGCGATTTTAACCTATTTTGGTTTGTTTGATTGTATTATAACAGATGAGATAGGCAACTGCTTAGAAGATAATATGAGGCATTATAGAAATCAATATTGAATTACTATGTATTGCTTCCATTGTTTTATTTTTATTGGTTTTATTCTGTACTATTTTGTTTTATTATATTAAGCCCGATGGTATGGGCAGTTGTTTTGAAGATAACAAGAGGTATTACAAGGGGAAAGGAGGAAAGAAGGAAAGGAAAAGAGAAAAGACATAGATTTATGCGTGGGTATACAGAAGATAGTTAAAATGACTATACTACTAAATGCATTAACTATTGAGAGAGAACAGTTGATACTCATATGATTAGATCAATTTTACATGTCTGTATTTGTCAATCTGAGCAACCCCTTTGAAGGTAACGATATACAATGTTACAACCACTGTCAAATTCCAATCATCTCATTTTGTAAACCTATAATGTTACAGTATTGAATTTGTTGTTGTTGTTTGTTGGTCCCTTTTGCTTTTTGTTTCTCTCTTCTGTGACCATTGTTTTATTTTTTTATTGGTTTTATTGTAAACTATTTTGTTTGATTATATTAGGCCTAATGATATGGGCAGTTATTTTAAAGACAACAATAGGTATTCTAAGAGGAAAGGAGGAAAGAAGGAAGGGAAAAGGAAAAAGACATAAATTTATAAAAAGGTATACATAAAACAGTTAAAATGACTGTATTACTAAATGCATTAGCTATTGAAAAAGAACAATTAATACTCATATGATTAGATCAATTTTACATGTCTATATCTGTTAATCTGAACAACCCCTTTGAAGGGAAAGATATACAATATTACAACTACTGTCAAATTCCAATCATCTCATTTTGTAAACCTATAATGTTATCGTATCGGATTTGTTGTTGTTTGTTTGCCTCTTCTGCTTTCTGTTTCTCTTTCTGTGTCCATTTTCTCTTAAATAAAAAAAAAAAACTTGAAACAGTACATATAAAGAAAAAAGATGGAAATATGCCAAAAATAAAAATACTTTTCACTGGGTAGTAGGGGAGTGTTTGGTTTTAATTTTCTCACTTAACATGTTAGTTGTTTCTATATTTTTATGTCATATTACATTTATTATCAAAAATTTAAGAAATTTTGTTGGCTCCAGAGGCTCTGAATTCCTTGCAGCCAGACTCAAGGTCCTGGTGGTGCCACCCTCTAGGGTGTGCTCCACCTCACCACCTGGGTCCCAGAGATTCTGATCCCCACCCAGTAAGGCAGAGGGGTCCAGCAACACAAATCCGGGAGTGAGCCCTCACTAGCTGCACAAATGATCGAGCTCTACCAGCCCAGCCCTCAGCGCAATCCATCAGCGGAACGCCCAACCAGCCTCACAGGACAAAGAGGTACTGAGCCCAGCCCAGCCCAGAGCCCCAGAGCTACTCATCAGGGAGCAGCCAGCATAGCTGCAAGGCCTTAGAGAACTTGAACTCTGCCCATTAAAGCACAAGGTGCTGGCTCCATTGTCCAGCAGGCAGCTGTGCAGCAGGTCCTAGAGGTTGCGAACCCTGCCCAGCCAGGAGCTAGGCCCCAGTACCATATGCCTGGGACTCATCCAGGCTCGCCCTGTGCTCCAGAGGCTCTGAACTCCTCGCAGCCAGACTGAAGGTTCTGGTGGTGCCACTCTCCAGAGTGTGCTCCCTCTAGCCATGTGGGTCCCTGAGATTCTGAACTCTACCCAGCCAGGCTGAAGGTTCAGTGACACACCCCAGAACTGCGTCTCTGCTAGCCACCTGGGTTACAGGGGTTCTGAACACTACACAGCCAGGCACTAGGCCCTGGCAACAAGCTCCAGGGTGTGACCCTGCTATCTACAGGGAGGATACAAACTTTGTCCAGCCCAAATTTTTGTCTTTCTTATATGTGTCTTTTTTCTCTTAAATTAAAAAAAAAAAAGAAATTTTATTGCAGAGGATAGAATACTATAGGAAAATAACCAAACAGAGAGATACACATTTGTCCCTATTTTTAGTTCAAGAGAAATCAGACTGTTTTGATGTATGATTTTATTTTAAATAGTCAGCTGTCATTCAAAGTCTCTCAAGGCTCTTTCTGTCAACGAGACAGCCACAGTTGTTGATGAAACCTCAATGGCCTTTCCAACCCCTTCTGCCTTCCTCCTCTTGCCTTTGGCCTAGCCATGGTGGCTTCCTTGGTCTGCATTAAGTCTAGTGGATGCCATCCTGTCCCGGGGCCTTAGCACTGACTGTGCTGGGCCCTCAGCCAACAGTGATCTCCACTGGCAGCTGCTGAGCTTCCCCTTTATTTCCTCATGGCCTTTCCTCTAAATATCTTCCCAGGGAAGCCTTTCTTGGAACACTAGTTTAAAATTCCCCACCTTAGTCACTTGCTTTTGGTCTCTGGGACAAAGTGACCAACTCTTGGAACCTTGGAGGAGAAGAGGTTCACTTTGGCTCATGGTTCAGAAGTTTCAGTCCATGTTCAGCAGGGTTAAACACAGAAACAGCATGGCAGGAGGACCTGGGTGGAGGAAGGCTGCTCACATCATGGTGGCCAGGAAGCAGAGAGAGAAGGGAGGAGCAGGAAAAATGCAACCTTCCAACTCACACCCCAGTGATCTCATCTTCCAGTCAGACCCCACCTCCTAATAAGGCAGCTTTGGCGCCCCAAAGTCTGATCACCTTCCAAAAACCCTGCCTCTGAGTGCAGAAGGCTCTTGGGGGACATCTAGATATAAACCATAACCTCTCCTAACATTTCATATGTCCCCACTTCCATTTTTCTCATTAGCATGTATTGCTATTTAACATTCTCTAAATTTTATTCCCGTATCTCTTTATGACCTCTCCCATTCATTATAATGTAAGCCCAACTGCATCAGAAATTTTCTCTATGTTTTCACATCTATAGCTCCAGAACATTCGAGAATAAAGTCTGGGACTGAATCTTGAAAATCAGTTGCTGAATAAATGAACAACTAAACAAAAAACTAATTTTGGCCTATGAATCATAAGGGGTAGAAAACTTGCAAATGATCTGACTCTACTCACAAATCAAATAGAAACCATGCACAGCCAAGGCACTTACAGCCACTTTATAATAGTGTCCCAGAGCTTCTTCTGCTGTTTCAGTGCTTTATAGATTTAATTTTCAAGAAATCTGAATATACTCAGTGGTGCCAGGAATATATTATTTGGTGAGTGTGCTCAAAAGAAAAGGCAACTTCTTTTTGGAATGGCAGAAGGACTTCTCAGAGGGAGCGGGTGGCGGTTTGCTGGAAACAAGTCTAGAGAAAGCTACAGAGAGCAGTGAAGTATTGACTCACTAAGGATCTATTGTATGAAGAGATTTGGTACCACAGTCTTTCTGGAAGCAGTGCAGCATAGCAGGGATACAGGTAAGTAAGTAATAATAAAACCTCTGTGGCTGAGATCTTGAGTGATACCCACTAGGCCATGTGTTAAAGGCTTGGTTCCCAGCATGGTACTATTGGGAAATTTAAGAGACAGGACCTAGTAGGAGGTCCCCAGGTCATGGGGAGCAAGCCTTTGAAAATGATAGGGGATCCAGCCCTTTCCCCTTTCTCACTCTCTCTCTCTCTCTCTCACTCTCTCTCTCTTCTTCCTGCTCATTAGGTGAGTCCTTTTGCTCCTGTCATGACACACACCACAGGCAAATAGCAACAGAGCCAGGTGACCAGAGGCTGAAACTTCTAAAATTGTGAGCCCAAACAAACCTTTTTTTTCTTTATAGGTTAATTATCTTGGGTATTTATTATCATGCTGGAAAGCTGGCTGACACAGAAGCAATGAGATACTATGGAGCACAGAGGAGGTTCAGCTAACCCAGACCTAAGGAAGACAGACTAGTAAAGATTTCCTGGAAGAAGTAACGTTTGGCAAGGAGGCACAGATCACATCAATGGATAAGGTTTGGTTGGTGATGGAGGTAGAAAAAGGACTTTGAAAGTTTGCCCCGGGAGAGCCAAGAGGAGCTCTTTCCAAAGACTGAAAAGCTCAGCGTGGCTTGAGTGTAGAATAATCACACATGTGTCCTGAATTCTCTTGCTTCTCACCACTTCCTGTTATCCTCATCCAAGCCACCACTGTCTCTCACTGAGCTCTTGCAGCACCACCATCTCTAACTCACTGTATCTATTCTTTATCTTGAAAAAAATGTAACAAAGTCTTTGCACTGAACTACATCTGCAGTCCTTTCTATTTTTTATTTGGGAACAGTCTCACTAAGTTCCTACGTTGCCCAAGCTGGGCCTGAACTTATGATCCTCCTGCTTCGGTCTCTCTGAGTGCTGGGATTATGGACCTTTATCTTATTAATACTGAGAGAAGAAAATTAAGCCCCTGGAATCTGAGGACTGACCTTTCAGTCATAGTTAAGCCTCTGGTGTCCTTCTGTCCAACATGAACACATCCCAGAGCAGAGATAAAATGATAAATACTGTCCAAACCACAAAAAAGGCCAACCTTCTATCCTGGCTAATGGGTGTTACCATTACTCCTTTACCAATCATAGTTTTAGCCTTACTTTATTCCTCCTACTTTCAAGGTAAGATTTATTAAGAAACCCAAGACTGGGGATGTAGCTCAGTGTTATAGTACTTACCTAGCATGTCGAAGCCCCTGGATTAAACATCCAGTGTTGCCAAAAAATAAAGCCCAACACAGAATCACCCCTGCTTTCTGACAGCACCTAATTCTGAGTCAACCTCACTTCTTTGAACCTTCTCCATAATTGTCAAGCATCATTTTAAACACCTCCCTGATGATGTATACCACTGTATTAGTGACTTTCCCATCACTGGGACAAAATACACCTACAATTTAAAGAAGATGTTTATTTGGCTCAGTTTTCAGGGGGTTCAGTCCATGTACAGATCACTTTAAGGCAGAAATGCATGGTAGGGGAAAGCTGCTCATTCCACGAAACAGAGAAGGGAGGAGTCAAGGACAAGAATAAGCTCATCCAGGTCACAATCCCAGTGACCCACGTTTCACCAGGCTCCACCTCTTTTAACAGCATATGCAGATATTGCACTCATCAATAGATGAATCCACTGGTGAGCATGGTGCCCCCATTATTCAATCACCTTCCACAGACATGAGACTTTTGGGGGATGTTTTAGGTCCCAACCATAACACCCACAGTTTGCCATAATACACCTGCTGCAATGAGTTAATAAACCTAACTTGTTTGGTGCCAGGGATACAGCTCAGTGGCACAGCACCTGCCTGGCAAGCACAAGGTCGCAAATTCAATTCCTGGTACAAAAAAAAAAATCTGACTTGTTTGACATTCTGTGTGCTCCAGAGGGCCTAGGGCTAAAGGGCATCAGCAATACACACATCAGGAGACTTTCCTAACTGAAACCTTCTGATGGTTTTCAGTGACTCTCAGGGTCACAATTTAACTTTCATTTCACTCACCATGTCACATGGCTCTGTCTGTCCCTCAGATTCCATTCATTCACTCCTTAAATATTACGAAGACCAACTACTGCTAAACACCTTCCTAGACACACATACATGGCAGATACTATGCAAAGGGTGGGTTGGAGAGGAAGATAGAGCAAGAGGTGGGGAGACTAGCCCAACAGAAAAATTGCATTGGAATTGACAAGAGAGAAAAAGAAAACATCATGCTCAGTTTTCTGGCTTGGGCAACAGGGGTTGTCAGGTGTCCTTTGCTGAGAGAGGGAATGCAGTGGAAATGCTAATGAGGATTACAGAACAGCCACTCATAGAGCAACAGAGTAGTTTAGAATTAAGTTTGACAGCTCTTAACTGAGTCCACAGTACTTGGCATTAAATACACACATACCAGCCAGGCACGGTGGTGCTTTTCTGTAATTCCAGCACTGTGGAAGGCTGAGACAGAAGGATCACAAGTTTGAATCCAATATGGGCAACCTAGCAATTTAGTGAGACACTATTTCAAGAAAAAAAAATTAGTAAATAAAAATAAAAAATTTTTTAAAAAAGGGCTAGCGGTATAACTCAGTGTGAAGGTTCTTGTTCAGTCCTCAGTACTGCAAAACCAACCAACCAAACTTTGGGCACAGAAGAGCAAGGAAAGAGCAATGTGTTGACCATAGATGTTAATTTCCTAGCTTCTGTTGATTTATGTTACCATCTAACACTATGTACATAATCTGTTTCTAGGAGATTTGCTTTTTCATCTTTGATGATGTGCTGAATTAATTTGTAAGCTAAATTTCTTTCAGCATATAGAAATCCAATTTACATGATTTTCAAGAAATGCGTTTTGAAAATCTGAATCTGGAGCTGGGTGCAGTTGGCACACACCTGTGATCCCAACATTCTGGGAGGCTGAGGCAGAAAGATCACAAGTTTAAACCCAGTCTGGGCAACTTTGTAACTTAGTGAGACTCCATTTCACAATAAAAAAAAAATTGAAAAAGACTTGGAGATGTAGTTCAGTGCCAATCCCTGGGTTCAATACCCAGTACCACAGGAAAAAAAATTGAGTCAAATTCACATGCTTATGGATTTTGAATAAATTATTCAGTGTCAATAACTTAGTATACAGTCTCTAACCCTGCTCCCATCAAGTTTAATAGCAACAAAAGTTATTAAGGGAATATCATTTAAAAATAAAATTTATTTTAAAAATAGAAAGAGAAACAGCCAGGCCACTGGACTAGAGAACACCTTATCTGCTGAAGGAGATCTTTCTCAGTAGCTTTGCAGGGGCCCTCCCTGCAGCCTTGGAAGCCCTGCAGACTTCTCCTGACTCAGTCTTGGGAGTGCAGGTTCTAGTTTATGTTTCAAGACCACATATTTCACTGGAGTTAGCAACTTATTTCTTATGGCCTGGGTTTAAATAAAACAATGGTTGGAGTGATTCCAGATCCTTGAAGTGGTGAGAAATAGCTGCCCCCGACCATCACACCCACTGGGAACACACAGCCTTTATAATGGTCTTCCACCTAGATGCATTAGCTTAGACCAGGCTGCTCGTGTTCAGGGGATCCAATAAATGACGTGCTTTTGTGTTGCAACTCTCAGAAGTCAATGATTCAGCATTCATTCCTTGTAGGGCTTAAAGAGAAACTAAATTTATTTTGATTCCCCCCACTCTTCTCTCTAGGACACGCTTTAATGTTCCCATCACAGAGACTTTGTGGAATTGACTAATTGTGTGTTTTGCATATTTATAAACACTTTGTTATTTATTAATGGGCCATCTCAGAGATAAAATTAGCACTTTATTCACATCGCAGCTATTTCTCAAAGGCACTCAGCCTCCCGGCAGCGGAGCGGAGCTCTGAGTACACGCAGAAAGCTGGCGATTGTCTCTCAGTGAATCCCAGGGTGGTGAGGAGCTACGCAGAGCAGTTTATCACTCTGGTTCTGCAGAGCCGTGCTGCCCATGATGGTTTTGTGAAATGTAAATTAATTAAAGTTAAATAAAATTTAAGACTTGCATTCCTCAGTCACACCAGCCACATGTCAAGTGCTCAGTAAGCAAATGGAACCAGAGGCTGCCACATTAGAGAGTAGAGGGTGTTTCTGTCACCATGGAGGAGTCTCCTCCCTTTTTAAGATTAGTATATGTTTGTGATACACATTAAATAGACACATTATGGGGAATGGGTGCACGCGCATATCAGATCTTGATCTTTTTCACTTCCCCCTCCCTTCTTCTAGAACCCTCTTGTCTGTCCCCAACCCCTGACTCCCCTTCCCATCTTCACAAAGTCTGCCTCCCTATTTCTTACATCTGTCTTTTATTTTGCTCTTAAAATCATTTTTACTTTGGTTATAAATGTGACATTCAATCCTTTGTGTCTGATTCATTTCAAAGAGCATTAAATTATCAAGGTGCTTCCCTTTTCCCACAAGCAACTCAAATTCATCCTACTTCACAGCAGAGTAGTGCTCTTTGTGTGCAAATACCACTTTTTCTTTATCCATTCATCTGTAGAGGGGTATATAGGCTGTTTCTGAGATTTAGTTATTATAAATTGTGCTGCTATAAACATAGTTATGTATATATAACTATAATATGATGATTTTTATCCCTTTGGGGGAGCTACCCAGAAGAGACATAGCTGAGTCAGAATCTCTATTTTTAGTTTTTTGCAGAATCTCCACACTGATTGCCATAGCCGTTGAACTAGTTTACAGTCCCACCAACAATGCAGAAGGGCTCCTTTCTCCCCAAAGCCTCACTGATCTGTGATGGTAGCCTTTCTTTCTGGAGTAAGCATGGACAGTGTTGGTGCTGGTCCTCCTGTAGCTCACTGGGTTGATCCATTAGAGGCTGATTAGCTAGAAAGATAGAAGGGTTATGGGACGCCCCACACTGCAGCCTCTGAACACACCCAGGTCCAACCACCTGCTGATAGTCCCATCACCACCCCTCTTGCCTGGATTTGCTGCAGCAGCCTTCTGAATAGACTCCAGTCTCTTTCCTTGACAACCACAATCTTCTCCACCCATTGTCAGAGTGATCCACCCAGCATCTTCCAGGGCCCTCTGCGTCACCCAGAGGAACAGCTGGGGTCCTTACAATGACCCACAAGACCATAATATCTGCCTCCCTACTATGTCTCTGATTCATGTCTGGTTACATCCCTAGGACCCAATGGCTTGCAGAAATTCTTCCTCTAGCCCCACTCTTTCTTCTATCCCCAAACATCCTTCTTCCATATACCTCCATCTTATTTCTCCACAATCCCCGGGTCTTTGCTTAAAAGCTTCTGAACACCATATTTTTTAAAAATCCAGCCTTCCCAGGCAACACTGCATGCCTCCTTCCTGCCTTCCCACATGACTCTTGTCACTATGGGGCACCATGTGCCTTACTTATCAGTTATTTGCTGATGCCTCCTCTAGATTCTTACCTGTGCCAAGAAAGTTTCGTCTGATTTTTTCACAACTATGCTTTGGTGTATAAAACAATGCTGACACCTAGCAGATGTTCAAAGAGTGCTTACTGACTGAATGGGTGACCTCTGGGAACGTTATGCTTAGTGAAACAAGCCAGACAAAGGAAGACAAATATTGTGTTATTCGGGGGACAACCGCACCCAAGCCTTTCTCTGTGAGTCAGCACTTTTTGTGGACTGTGGAGGAAAAGAACCATGCTTCACCCTCACTGGGAGGTGATCTCTGTCTGGAAACCAGCACCATGCGCAGGCTGCTGCCAGAGTGGAGACAGCCACACCCAAGCCTCTCTCTTGTGAGTCAGCACCATTCTTGGACTGCAGAAGGAGAGAACCAGACCTCACCAGGAAGCAAACCCGGCAGGAAAACCATATCATTTTCATTGTTTTGTTGGGTTGGGTTTTATTCTCTTTTGTTTTGTTTGATTATGTTAAATCTGATGGCATGAGTAGCTATTTGAAAGACAGCAAAACATATTATAGTAGTCACTTTGGATTTACTGTTGGCTTGTTTTGAAGTCCTTTATTGCATTAACTGTTTTGTTTTGTTTCTATTCTATTCTGTTCTGTTCGATTTTTACTATGTCTGAAGGTATCTGCAGCTATTCTGAAGACAACAAAAAGCACTATGGTAACTATTGTTGGTTTCACAAGGTCCTGAAGTCCTGTATCACTTATACTGGTTTATTTTGATTGGCTTTATTCTGTTTTATTTTCCTTGGTTTTATCCTCTTTAAAATAAAAATATATATATATTGTGTTATTCAATTTATCTGAGGTATCCAGAACAGAGAAATATGTAGAGACAGAAAGTAAATTTCATATACAGAAGCAACAGGAGATGGGGAAAAGGGGTACCATTGTTTAATAGGTACCAAGTTTTTGCTAGGAATGATGACACAGTTGTGGGTGTGAACAGTGGTGATGGTTGAATGACATTGTGAATGCCTTTAATTCAGTGGAGTAGTACACTTACAAATGGTCAGAATGATCGATGTCATTCAGATTTCACCAAAATAAACCACTGGTTGCTGTTTCTCCAGAAAAACATCAAATAGTGGATGTGGTACAGTCTTTGGGGGAGTTTTACTCACCTAGATATTCCTATTACTTTAGCTGCTTGACTCACTGGACCAGCACCTTGGTAAACACACTGTGCAGGGCAGCCTGAGCCTCCTTCCTACTACTCCTCTACCTCTATTCCACACTACCTGCTGCTAGTCCCTCTTGAGATTCAGGCTCACACCCCTTACCTCTAATACCAGGAGGAGCAGGGGAGGGGCATCGGAAGACCACATGCTTTACCCAATTTAACAATAGGGAACTTCTGACATATTAAAAAATAGGTTCATACATTGAATCAACTAAAATTGACCCAGACACCTGACCATACCAATAACAAGTCCCAAGATTGAATAAGTAATACACCCCTACCCTGGGAACAGATGACCTCATTGCTGAGTTTTACCAAACTTCTGAGAAAGCTTCAAGCCAATTCTACTCAAATTATTCCAAAATATTGAAAAGAAGTATTGGGATGGGGAAAGGAGAAAAGGAAGAAGGGAAAAGATTATATGCATATAGATATACATATAGATGTGGGTGTGTATACACAAGATAGCTAGCTATGCTACTAATCTCTGTTAGTTCATCAAAAGGAACAGTTTGTGCTTTCATTGTTTGATTGATCGTTTTTTATACTGAAATCTTGTAACCTGAATAACTACTTCTAAGATAATAATATGCAATATATTAATTAATGTTAATTTCTTACTATTTTTTAGAGATTTTGTATTGTTACTGTCCCTCATTCTGTTTTGCTTTTTAAAATTAAAAAAGAAAAGGAGTGAATTCTTCCAAACTCATTCCATGGATCCAGAATTATGTTGATATCAAGATCAGACAAAGACAAAACCAAAAACTACAGACCAATATGCCTGATGAATGTGCCTCAATAAAATACAAGCAAATGAAACTCTACAGCACATAAAATTATTATACATGTGTAAAAAATACAGACTAGAGATGCAATGATTGATAAACAAAGCATTTAATAAAATTCAGTGCTGCTTTTGACAAAAAGAACTCAAAAAATTTATAGAATGTATCTTAACACAATAAGGGCTATAGATGACAAATTCACAGCCTACATCATACTAAATAATAAAAGGCCGACATCATTTCCTTTAAGATCAGGAACAATAAACTAGGTATGGAGGCACGTTCCTGTAATCCCAGCACATGGGAGGCTGAGGAACAAAGATAGCCACGTTAGAGGACTGCTGGGCTACATGATGAATTCAAGGACAGCCTGAACTGCATAGTGAGATCCTGTCTCAAAAAAAAAAATTCAAGCACCCATCCTCCTTCACCTTAGAGACTTTGGGGGCTGGCAGGACCATCAGTCGCCAGCCCTCCTCCACCCCAGAGACCTCTGCGGCTGGCAGGATCATTGTCGCTACTCCCGCTCATCCCAGAGACCTCAGCAGCCCATGGACCATCAGCGACCCCATGAACCACCTGCAGAACCCTGGTGGGCTGGCGGAAGCCTCTGCAAGCCCTGGCCCACACAGAGGACCCCAGCAGGCCTGCAACAGTGCAATGAGTTTCCCCCTCAAATAGAGGACCTCAGTGGGCAAACAGGAGCAGCAGCAAACCCTCCCCTCCAGCTGTAGGACTTTAGTGAGCCCAGCAAGAGTGTCGTTGAGTCCTTCTCTCATATAGACAGCAGTGGGTGAGCTGAGGAGAGTGCCGACACAGACTCCCCCAACCCAGAGGAACTTGAAATGGCCTAGGAGACCCCCAGTGACACAGAAGGGTCCCAGTTGAGGTGCACAATATAGCCAGGTAGATCTGGTTGCCTGGAACAGCCTAAAGCCATAGTAAAAACAGGAGCTAAGGGTTGGCTAACATCAATACTCCTAGACTAGTCAGCCTAGGAAGAATATAGGACTCACCCAACAGGCCCTGCAGGAGGAATTCAGGTGACTGGCCCCTCTTCTTCATTGTGGGACCCAGGAATTGGGCAAATATCACCCATACAGTAGGACCCTAAGACCCAAACAATGGTCACTTGACACTAGTGGGATTGAAAAGACCAAAATATTAATGCAAGACATGAAAATGACAAAATGAAAAAGCAAAATGCAATCTCAAAGTCCAGTCATCAGAAACAAGTACAGGAAACATTGAAATAGAGGACATTAGAATTCATACACCTGAAATTTCTGAAAAGATAGCAAATGAAATAAAGAAATAAATCCAAGAGGCCATAGAGGAAATCAGATTAGAAATAATTTCTCAGGTAAACAAAGAAATGGCAACCTTAATAAAGGAATTGCTCAGCATAGCTAGAGAAGACATAGACAAAATTTTAAAAGTACAGGAGCACAGGGAAATGATGTAAACCTTGAATGAACAATTTAGGAAAGAAATAGAATGAATGAAACAAATTCAAAGAGATATCAAGGAAATAAAAAATTCCATTGAAAGCTGGCAAAACTGTTTCAGTGAACCTGAGGATAGACTTTAGGACCTCAAAGACAGGATTGCAGCTAGCGATCATGAAAGGAAAGAACTTTTAAAAATAGCAAGGGAACATGAAATAACAGTTCAACAGCTTCGAGGTGATGCAAAGAGAAGCAATATAAAACTGACAGGCATCAGTGAAAATACGGGAGTCAACACAAATGACATAAAAAACTATTCGCAGAAGAAATAGTAGAAAATTTCCCAGACATGAGAAAAGAATTGGACATGCAGATAGGGGAGGCATAGAACACCAAACAGTCATAACCAAAATAAAACTACACCCAGACATATAATAATTAAGATCTCAGAAATTCAGCATAAAAACAGAATACTAAAAGTTGTTAGAGAAAAGACACAACTCACCCATTAGAATCACCGCAGACTTATCAACACAAACCCTCAAGTTAAGGTGAGCCTGAAGTATTTCAGGCCCTGAAAGAAAACAACCTTCAACCCAGATTGATGTACTCTGAAAAACTTTCTTTCACAATTGATGGAGAAATAAAATACTTCCATGACAAAGAACAGCTAAAGAAATTCATGTCTACCAAGCCAACCCTAGAAACAATATCGAAAAACATACTAGATAGAGACAAAAATGACTGCAATTCCCAGAGCAACAAGAAAAAAACACCAGGCAGGGCAAGCAATTAAGCAAAGAAGAAAAGCAGGAAACCAACAACAGGAAAATAACATGACGAAGCTAAGTCAGCACATATCAGTTATATTCAATCAATGTAAATGGCCTCAATTCACCAATTAAAAGAAATAGGTTGACAGAATGGATCAATAAACAGGATTAAACAATATGCTGTATAAAAGAAACACATCTGACTCAAAAGGAAATGCATAGACTAAAAGTCAAAGGATAGAAAAAAGCAGCAGTAGGTATTCTGTTTCCAGACAATGTGAACTTCAAAACAAAAATGATCAAAAGAAATAAAGAAGGTCACTACATACTTGTTAGGGGAAAAATTCAAGAGGAAGAGATAACAATCATGAATATATATGCACCAAATACAGGAACACCCAACTATATAAGACAAATACCAATAGACATGAAAAACCAAATCTGCAATAACACAATTGTAACAGGGGACCGTAATACCCCATTGTCACAAAGAGATAGATTAACTAGACAAAAAGTCAGCAAAAAAATAACAGAACTGAAACAAACCTGTAAAAAAAAAATGGACTTACTAGATGTTTACAGAGTGTTTCACCCAACCACATCAGAATACACATTCTTTTCAGCTGCACATGGGACATTCTCTAAAATAGACCATATATTAGCCCATAGAACATGCTTAAGTAAATGCAAAGGAATTGCAATTATCTCACACGTATTATCTGACCATAGTGTACTGAAACTGGAAATTAATGGCAAAAGAAAGTGCAAAACCTACAGAAACACATGGAAATTAAATACCCTCCTGAATGACCAATGGGTTACAGATGAAATTAAAGAAGAATTTAAAGCCGGGCGTGGTGGTGCACGCCTTTAATCCCAGCACTCGGGAGGCTGAGGTAGGCGGAGCATTGTGAGTTCAAGGCCAGCTTGGGCTACAACACGAGCACAAGGCCGGCCTGAGCTACATAGTGCGACCCTGCCTCAAAAAACCAGGGCCGGGAGTTTGGCTCAGTGGCTCAAGCGCCTGTCTGGCAGGTGCGAGGTTGTGAGTTCAATCCGCGGTGCCGCAAAACAAAAAAGAAAAAAGAAAAAAAAGAATTTAAAAATATTTATAATTCAGTGAAAATGCAGATACAACATACTGAAACCTGTGGGAATCTATGAAAGCTGTCCTAAGAGGGAAATATATAGCAATAAATTGTCAAATCAAGAAAACAGAACGAGCTCAAATAAACAACCTAATGCTACACCTAAAGCTTCTAGAAAAAGAAGAGCAAGTCAAGCCCAAAGCTCTTAAAAGAGAGGAAGTTATCAAGATCAGAGCAGAAATTAATGCAACTGAAACTAAGAAAACAATACAAAGAATTAATGAATCGAAGAGTAGGTTCTTTGAAAGAATAAACAAAATTGATAAACCTCTAACCAAACATCAAGAAAAAGAAAGAAAAAACTCATTCCCAGAGCAACAACAAGAATGAAAAGGGTGAAATTCCTATACATCCCATGGAAATTCAGAACATCATAAATACCTACTTCAAAAATCTTTACTCACACAGGGTGGAAAACACAGAGGAAATGGACAAATTCCTAGAAATATATGAATTACCAAAGCTGAATAAAAAAGATATAACAATTTTAAATAATCCAGTATCAGTTACTGAAATTAAAAATCTGATTAAAAACTTATGAACAAAGAAAAGCCCAAGTTCTGATGGATTCATGGCTGAATTTTACAAGAAATTTAGAGAGGATTTAATGCCAATGCTCCTCAAACTCTTCAATGAAATTGAAAGGGAAGCAACCCTCCCTAACTCATTCCTGGAGGCAAGTATTACTCTGATACCAAAACCAGAGAAGGATCCAACCAAAAAGGAGAACTATAGGCCAATCTCCCTAATGATGAAAAGATTCTCAATAAAATACTGGTAAATAGAATGCAGCAAACCATCAAGAAAATTATACACCGTGACAAACTGGGATTTATCCCAGGAATGCAGGAATGGTTTAACATATGCAACTCAATAAATGTAATACATCACATCAGCAGGACGAAAGACAAAAATCACATGATCATCTCTAAACACAGAAAAAGCTTTTGATAAAGCCCAACACTTGTTCATGATAAAAACCCTACAGAAACTCAGAGTAGATGGTATCTACCTCAACCTGATAAAAGCCATCTAGGACAAACCAACAGCGAACACTATTTCAAGTGGACAAAAACTGAAAGCTTTCAGTTTAAAATCAGGAACAAAACAAGGATGTCCACTGTCATCACTCCTATTCAATATACTTCTGGAAACATTATCCAGAGCAATTAGACAAGAAAGAGAAATAAAAGGAATCAGGATAGGGAAGGAAGAAGTTAAAATTATCACTATTTTCAGATGATATGACACTCTACATAGAAGACCCTAAAAACTCCATCAAAAGCCTTCTAGAGTTAATGAGCAAATTCAGCAGTATAGCTGTAAACAAAGTCAACACTCAAAAATCAATAGCATTCCTGTACACAAACAACAAACTCACTGAGAGAGAAATTATGGAAACAACACCTTTCACAAAAGCATCCACAAAAATGAAATATTTAGGAATCAACCTAATAAAGGATGTAAAAGACCTATATGCTGAAAACTATAGTACTCTTGAAAAGGAGATTGAAGGGGATGTCATAAAATGGAAAGATATCACTTGCTCTTGATTAGGAAGAACCAACATTGTGAAAATGACTATATTCCCAAAACTGTTATACAGATTTAATGCAATCCCAATCAAAATACCATTAACATACCTTGCAGATATAGAGAAAAAATTCCTAAAATTCATTTGGAAACAGAAGAGACCTAGCAATCCCAGACTTGAAATTATACTACAAAGCTACTGCAGCAAAATCAACATGGTACTGGCAAAAAAAAAAAAAAAAAAAAAAAAAACCAGACCTGAGGATCAATGGAACAGATTAGAAGATGCAAACACAACTACAAAGACACTTAGCCACCTTATCTTTGACAAAGGGGCTAAACACATTCACTGGAGTACAGATAGCCTCTATAATAAATGTTGCTGGAGAAATTGGCTTTTCACATGCCAAAGACTGAAACTAGTCCCATGCCTATCACCGTGCATTAAACTAAAGTCAAAATGGATCAAAGAGTTAAATATTAAAATAGAAATACTAAATCTAAGCCAGGCATGGTGGCACATGCCTTTAATCCCAGCACTCAGAAAGCTGAGGCAGGTAGATCATTGTGAGTTCGAGACCAGCATGGGCTACAGAGTGAGTTCAAGGCCAGCCTGAACTGTATAGTCAGACCCTGTCTCAAAAAATAGGGCCAGGAATTTAGCTCAGTGGCCTAAGAGCCTGCCTGGAAGGCACAAGGTTGTGAGTTTGAACCCTGGTACCAAAAAAAAAAAAGAGAGAGAGAGAGAGAAACACTAAATCTACTGGAAGACAAGATAGGTAGAAATCTTGAAGACATACGGTTAGGCAAAGAGTTCATAAAACGCAAACCACACGGTTAGTACTTCAAAGAATCAACAACTGGGATCTCATCTTATTGAAAAGATTTTGCACTTCAAAAGAAATCACCAACAGAGTGAAAAGAAAAGTCACAGAATGGGAAAGAATTTTAGCCAGCTGTCCCTCAAACAAAGGACTTTACCTAGAACATATAAGGAACTGAAAAATATCAGGCCCCCCAAATTCAAAGACCCACTCCAAAAATGGGGATCTGAGATGAACATGCACTTCTCAGATGAAGAAATACAAATGGTAAATAAATACGTGAAGAAATGTTCAACAGCACTGGTCATTTGAGAAATGCAAATTAAAACAACACTGAGATTCCATCTCACACCATAAAGAATGGCTATCATCAAGAAATCAACTGACAACAAATGTTGGCGGGACTGTGGGAAAAAGGGAACACTTCTCCACTGTTGATGAGAGTGTAGACTGCTACAGCCACTGTGAAAATCAATATGGAGATTCCTCAAAAAACTAGGATTGGAAGTCCAATTCAATCCAGCTATTACCCTTCTGGGTATTTTCCCAGAAAAATTGAAAATGTGATGCCACAGCAATATATGTGCACCCACGTTTATAGCAGCACAATTTGTAATAGCTAAACCTTGGAAACAACCAAAATGTCCCTCAATCACAGAATGGATAAAAATGGTGTGATATTTTTATGCACTGGAATATTACTCAGCTATAAAGAGGATAATCTTGAGGCTTTTATAGGTAAATGGAGGCCACTTGAGACCATACTCATAGTGAAATAAATCAGACTCACATTTGTAAATATCATATTGTCTCCCTAGTGTAAAAATAAATAAATAAATAATAATAATAATAATAAACTGAAAGAATAATAAGATCCAAAATGTACAATACATATTGCAATAATGAAAAGGAAAGAAAGTGCTCAAAAGGAAAAAAACAACTGGGATAGGGGAAAGGAGAAATGGAAGAAAGGAAAAGATTATATGTATGTAGGTATACACATAAAACTATATGTATGTATATGTGTGCAAGATAGATAATTATACTACTAATCTCTATTAGTTCACCAAAAACAAGTTTGTCCTGTCATTGTTTGATTGAACATTTTTTATGCTTAGATCTTGTAACCTGAACAACTACTTGTAACATAACAATACACAATATATTAACTAGTGTTGATTTCTTACTGGTTTTTTTTTTTTTTGGAAATTCTGTATTATTTCTATCCTTTTCTCTGTTTTGCTTTTTAAAATAAAAACTTGAGGAACAAGATAAGGACTACCACTTTAATCATCCTTATTCAATATAGTATTTATTCAGTATAATCTTTGCCAGAGCAATAAGACAAAAGATAAAAATAAAGGGCATCCACAAAGAAAAGAAAGAGGTCACATTTGTCTTCAGATGGCATGATTTTGATGTGATTCAACAATTCAGTGAATGTTTAAATTTTTAAAATGTTACGATCATGAAAGACACATTGCCATTAACCACACCCCCCAAAATGTCCAGGGCAACCAGAAACCTCACTTGGAGCACAATTATCCCATTATTCTTTCCACTTTCTTAAGCAGCTCTAGAAGTTCTCTTGCATAAATGTCTTAAGTTGTCTATAGTGGCTGACTTGATGTCCTGAATTCACTCAAAATGCATAATTTTCATGATCATTTTCACCTTAGAGAAGAGCCAGAAGTCATACAACCAGATTGAGTGAATAAGTAGGATGAGAACACACTGTAATGTTCTTATTTGACACAAATTGCCATAAATATTTGATCAACAAAGGATAATCAACAAATATGGTGAATGTGTAGGCTTTAAAATGTATTATGGTAAAAAAACACATTGCTGTTAATCCCTCTTAAAATATTCAAAATGCTCTCCCTTGCTTCAAACATACTTATCTGAGGTCATTTATTGCTATGTATCTTTTTACTATAATAAGTATTCTGAAATTTAAACATTCACCATATTGTTTGATAACCCCTTGTGGAAAAATCAACATGCTCCACCAAAAACCAGGTAGAACTGATAAATGAACTCAGGAAGATTGCATGTTACAAAATCAACTTAGCAATAAGTTACATTTTCAATTTCCAGGAAGATGGCAGAGTGGTAAGCAGCAGAGAAAGAACCTCTCTGACAAGTGCTGCCCAGACATTGGAATATAGCAATGGGAGGAAGAAAAAGAGGGAAGTGGGTCCCCTGGGCTTAGGAAGGATCTTAAGTGAGAATTGAAGTCCACAGGGAGATTAAAGAGAGAAACTTCAACAAACAAGGAGGTAGTGGGCAGCACCTCCTCCCTGAGTTCGGACTCACTGTGTGGAAAGCACAGTTCCAACCTGCAGACACACAGTGACTCTGGCAAACTCAGAAGCCTCCATGGAGAGATGCAGCAGTGCAACAAAGGAGTGAATGCCATGGATTGCACTGTCTGGCAAGTGGACTACATCTGGGCATCCCACTAGAGAGAGCAAGATAACTGGAAGTTATCTTGAAGAGGGCCAACTGAGCTTGGGACTCTGAACAAATGCTGGCTCCATCTGGCAGCTCACAACTGAGTTCAGGGCCACAGAATGTGCACTGACTGCTGCAGGCTGAATGGGTCTGGTTCCAGCCACATGGCCAGAAGTCGTTCTCAACCTCAGGGAAAATAAAGATGTAGGCTCACAGAGATTATCCACTACCCTGCCATAAAGCTACTGCTGGGTTGCTAAGATAAATCAACATGGATCTGGACTTTCTCTTCACATATTGCCTACTAGTGACAACAGAGACAAGCTGTTAAATGGACATTTTTTCCCTCTCTCCTTTCTTGTTCTTTTGTTTGTTTCCATTATTTGATATTATTTTTATGAAAAACAATATTGCTTTATGAATAAGGTTTCTAGTTTTTTGTGATTGTTTTTCTGTTTTCTCCTCTTATTTCTTCCTTTTCCTTTCCCTCCTATCTTCAGCATCAGTTTCCCAAAGTTTGTATGCTATCCGTTATCCTCCAGCCTTGCTTCTAATCTCTTCCTCTTTTTTCTATTTCTCCATTTCCCCCCAAACTCCTCCTAAATTTCCTCCCCTGAGGGTAAAACTGGCATATTGAGAGCTTATTTACTGTATACAATTTTATGGTTTGTTTTAAATTTTAGTATATAACCACAAATCTAGTTCAGACAATTAAAAGTGGCAAATTAATGGCAACCTCAATTTCTCATTTTCTAGGATGCTTTTGATGCTATTGTTGTTGCTGAATGTACCACAATGACATAACTGTTCTAATCTGCTGTTCTTCCTGATACACCAACGCTGAGACTGCCTGGGGGCCATAGAATATACTGTGGGCCAGTGCCAAAGAACCTGGGGTGGGCCAAGCAGGCAGCAACATTTTATGTCCAATAAAATGAAAAGGTAAGACTTTGTAACCGACTCAACCCCCAAAATCTGGAAGACATCACTGAGAAGTAGTCATTTCCTAAGGGTTCTAAATATGAGCAATAAAGCTACTCACCACAGGCAATTTACAAGCATCAACCCAGGAATTAAATGAATGAATGAATGAATGAATGAAAGAAAAAGAGAGAGAAAGAAAGAAAGGAAGGAAGAAAGAAAATGAGAAGACACTTCTACAAGACACAACCCCAGACATCCAGCTCACCAAAGGCAAACCCAGGTGGCAGTGAAGTGGGACAATCCAAAAGTCATCCACCTGGCCTCTCTGAAGTGGCAACAACAAAGCAACTGAACAAGGTTCTAGATAAAATCAAATCAGAAATGATTTCTCAGATAAATACAGAGATGGGTGACCACAATGAAAACCATGCTTAGTGAACCTCTAGATCAGATACTAATTAAAAATAAAGGAGTTTAGAAGAATGATGGAAACCATGAATGCCCAACATACAAAAGAAATGAAATCCATGAAACACATTCAAGCAGATATCCAGGAAACTAAAAATTCCATTACTCACAGCAGAGTAAACCAATGTGTGGAAAAAATCTCAGATATAAAGCACAGGCTTTCAGCTAGCAACCCTGAAAAGAAAAATTTCTTAAAAATACCAAGGGACCATGAGAAATCAAACCAGAACTGCTAGATGATGCAAAGAAGAATAACATAAGATTGATTGGAGTCAATGAAAAAGCAGGAGATTGCACAAATGATATAAAAAGCCTCTTCACAGATGTCATGACAGAAAACTTGCCCAGCAGGAAAAAAGAATTTGACATACATGCTTAGCATGGTGGTGCATGCCTGTAATCCCAGCACTCAGGAACCTGAGGCACAAAGATTTCTGCAAGTTCCAGGCTGGTCTGGGCTACAAAATGAGTTCAAGGTCAGTCTGAACTACCTGGTGAAACCCTGTCTCAAAAAAGACCAAAAAGAGAAAGAGAAAGAAAGAAAGAAAAAAGAAAGAATTATACATACAGAAAAGTGGGGCATATAGAACTTCAATTAGTTATGTTCAAAAAAAAGTCTACACCAAGGCATATAATAGTCAAGATTTCAGAAATTCAACACAAAAACACAATATTAAAAGCTGTTAGAGAAAAAAAATCACCTATAAACAAAAGCCCATCAGAATCACAGGTGACTTCTCAACACAAATCTTCAAGTCAAGGAGAGCTTGGAGTGAAGTATTTAAATCCTAAAATAAAACAACCACCAACTTAGACTGATGAACCCTGCAAAAATATCTTTCAAAATTGATGGAGAAACATGATACTTCCATTATAAAGAGGACCAAAGGAAACTCATGGCCACCAAACCAGCTCTCCAAAACGTTCTGTCGGATAATCTAGAAAGAGATAATGAAGATGACAATTCCATGAACACAAATAAAAAGAATCCACCAGGTATGGCAAGCAATTACACAGAAAAATGAAAGATATCCCTTGTTCTTATGTAGGAAGAACCAATACAGTGAGAATGGCCATACTTGCAAAATCGTTATACAGATTTAATGCAATCCCAATCAAAATTCCAACAGCATATCTCATAGAATTAGAGTAAACAGTCATAAAATTCATTTGTAACCAGAAGAAACCAAGAATAGCACAAGCAACCCTGGGCAACAAAGGCATGGCAGAGATTCCTCAAAAAACTATGATTAGAGGTTACATTCGACCCAGTTATTCCCCTTTTGAGTGTCTTCTAGAAAAATCAAAAACGTCATACCATAGCAATATATGTGTACCCATGTTTGTAGCAGCAAAAATTCTAATAGCTAAATCTTGGAGAAAAAAAACAAATATCCATCAACTGAGAAATGGATAAAAAAAAGATATCTTTCATTTTCCTATATCCTCCTTTTTCAGAGTACCATAGTTTTCAATGTAAAGGTGTTTTATCTCCTTTGTTAGATTGGTTCCTAGGTATTTCATTTTTTGGGATGCTATTGTGGAAGGTATTTCATGGATTTCTCTCTCTGTGAGTTTGTTATTAGTGTACAGGAATTCTATTGATTTTTGAGTATTGAATTTTTATCCAACTCTACTACTGAATTTGGTTGCTAAATCTAGAAGTCTTTTGGGCAAGGTTTTGGGGTCTTCTATGTAAAGTATCATGTCATTTGCAAATAAGAACAGTTTAACTTCTTCTTTTCCTATCCTTTTTCCTTTTATTTCTTTCTCTTATCTAATTTCTCTGACTAATATTTCCAGGACTATATGGAGTCAAAGTGGTGACAGTGGACATCCTTGTCTTGCTCCTGATTTTAGAGTGAAGGCTTTCAGTTTTTGCCTATTTAGTATGATGTTGGCTGTTGGTTTGTCATAGATGGCTTTTATCAGATTGCAATAAACTGTGGAATACTACTCAGTCATAAAGAAGGATAAACTTCAGAATTTTATAGGTAAACTTGAGACCATACTCATAAGTGAAATAAATCAAACTTACATGTGTAAACATCATTGTTTCCCTGGTGTGAGAAACTGACAGAGTAAACAAAGACCAAATGTGCAATAAATATTGTGAAATGTAAAGAAATTTTTCAAAATTAAAGAGGAACTAGGGAGAAGGAAAGGAGAATGGAAGAAAGCAAAAAAGAAAAAAAACTATGAGATAGTTATACTATTAGTTTCTCTAAGTTCATGGAACAGAAAAGTTTGTGCCAATATTGTTTGGAGAAATTTTTATGCCCATATCTTATACTCTGAGTCTAACTACTTCAGACACAACAATATGCAGTGTACTAACTGTTGTTATTCTCCTATCATCTTGTTATAAAATGTTGTTTTATTTTTTCCATAAAAAGAAATATCACACGATTTCTCTGGTGTGAGAAACCAAGAGTGTAAGTAAGGACCAAAATGAATAATTGATATTGTGAAATGGGAAAAAAGTGTTCAAATGACAAGGGAACAAGGGAAAGGAGAGTGGGGAAAGTAAAGAAGGAATGAGAAAAAAAGAATAAAGGAAAAAATGAAAACAAAGGGCCACTGCCTGCACCCAGACCTCAGCAGCTGAGGGGAGACTCAGTCCCCTCTCATCCCCACCCAGAGGACCTCAGTGGGCCAGAGAGAGCATAGACAGCATGGTGAGTCTCCCTCTGCAAGCAGAGACACTCAGTAGGTCACCAGGAGCCTCAGAGAAACCTTCCCCCACCCGGAGGACCTTGGGTAAGTCCTTCCACACAGAGAACCTCAGGTGGGTTGGCGAGAGCACCAGTGAGGCCTCCCCTCACCTGGAGGACCTTGGAGAGCTGATGAGAGTGTGGGTGAGCCATTCTTCCATACAGAAAAACCTGGGTGGGCTGGCAAGTGCTCTGGCAAGGCCTCCCCCCACCCAAAGGAACCTACCTGAGACAGCAAGACTCCCAGTGACACATGAGGGTCATGGCTGGGGTGCACACTATAGACGGGGGAGTCTGGCAGCCTGGAACAGCCTGAAGCTGGAGCAACAATATGTGCTAAGGCTTGGTTCACATCAATACTCCTAGGCTAGCAATGTATGAATTACCAAAGCTGCATCAAGAAGACACAAAAATTTTGAATAACCAAGTATCATTATTGAAATTGAAAATGTAGTTAAAATTTTACCAAAAAAGCCCAGGTCCTGACAGATTCGTAGCTAAATTCTACAAGGAATTTAGAGGATATTTAATGCCAATTCTCCTCAAACTCTTTAATGAAACTCAAAGGGAAGTAAGTCTTCCAAACTCATTCCTGGGGGCAAGTATTACTCTGATACCAAAACAAGAAGAAGGCCCAACCAAAATGGAGAACTATAGGCCAATTGCCTCATGGACATCGATGCAAAAATTCCCAGTAAAATGCAGCAAATCATCAAGAACATTATAAACCATGACCAACTGAGATTCATCCCAGGAATGCAGGGATGGTTCAACATATGCAGATCAATAAATGTCATACATCACATCAACAGAACCAAAGATAAAAATCACATGATCATCTCAACAGATAAAAAAAAAAAACTTTTGATAAAATCCAACATTTGTTCATGATAAAAAAAACCTACAGAAAAATGGAATAGATGGTATCTACCTCAATCTGAAAAAAGCCATCTATGACAAACGAACAGCCAACATCATACTAAATGCACAAAAACTGAAAACTTTCACTCTAAAATCAGGAACAAAACAAGGATGTCCAATATCACCACTTCTATTAATATAGTTCTAGAAACATTAGCCAGAGCAATTATACAAGAGAGAGAAATAATAGGAATAAGGAAAGGAAAGGAAGAAGTTAAATTATCACTATTTGCAGGTGACATGATACTGTACATAGATGACCCCCAAAAATTCCATCAAAAGACTACTAGAGTTAATAATCAAATTCAGCAATGTAGCTGGATACAAATTCAACACTCAAAAATCAACAGCATTCCTGTACACAAACAACAAACTCACTGAGAGAGAAATTATGGAAATAATACCTCTACAAAAATGAAATATTTAGGAATCAACCTAACAAAGGATGTAAAAGATCTATACATTGAAAACTATAGTACTCTAAAAAAGGAGATTGAAGGGGATGTCAGAAAATGGAAAGATATTCCTTGCTCTTGGTTGGGTAGAACAAACAGTGAAAATGGACATATTCCCAAAACTGTTACACAGATTAATCAAATCCCAACCAAAATACAATTAGCATGCCTCACAAATATAGAGAAAAAATTCATTTGGAAACAGAAGAGACCTAGAATAGCAAAGGCAATCCTGGGCAACAAAGGCAAGGCAGAAGTCATCACAAATTAGAAGTTGCAGACACAACTACAAAGACACTCGGCCACCTTATCTTTGACAAAGGAGCTCAACATGTTCACTGGAATAAATATAGCCTCTTTAATAGATGGTGCTGGTAAAATTGGCTTTTCACATGCCAAAGACTGAAACTAGACCCATGTCTATCACCATGCACTAAACTAAAGTCAAAATGGATCAAAGATTTAAATATTAAAATAGAAACACTAAATCTACTGGAAGACAAGGTAGGTAGAAATCTTGAAGACATAGGGATAGGCAAAGAGTTCATGAACAAAATGCAAACCACACAGGAAGTACTTCCAAGAATCAACAACTGGGATCTCATTTTATTAAAAAGTTTTTGCTTTTCAAAAGAAATCACCAACAGAGTGAAAACCCACAGAACGGGAAAAATTTTAGCCAGCTGTCCCTCAAAGGATTTATATCTAGAACATATAAAGAACTGAGCAACTTCAGACCACCCAAATTCAAAGACCCAATCCAAAAATGGGCATCTGAGTTGAAATACACACTTCTCAGATGAAGAAATACAAATGGTAAATAAATACAAGAAAAAATGTTCAACACCACTGATTATTTAATAAATGCAAATTAAAACAACATTGAGATTCCGTCTCATGCCATAAAGAATGGCTATGATCAAGAAATCAACTGACAACAAATGTTGGTGGGACTGTGGGAAAAAGGGAACTCTTCTCCACTGTTGGTGGGAGTATAGACTGGTTCAGCCACTGTGGAAATCAGTGTGGAGATTCCTCAAAAAATTAGGGATTGGAAGTCCCATTCAATCCAGCTATACCCCTTCTGGGTATTTTCCCAGAAAAATTGAAAACAACATGCTACAGCAACAATATGTACACCCATGTTTATAGTAGCACAGTTTGTAATAGCTAAATCTTGGAAACAATCCAAATGCCCATCAACCATGGAGTGGATAAAAAAGATGAGGCATTTTTATACAATGGAATATTACTCAGCTATAAAGAAGGATAATCTTGAGTCCTTTATAGGTAAGTGGAGGCTACTTGAGACCATACTCATAAGTGAAATAAATCAGACTCACATTTGTAAATGTCTTATTGTCTCCCTAGTGTAACAAAAAAAAAACCAAAAGAGTAATAAGATCCAAAATGTACTATAGATATTTTGATAATGAAAGGGAAAGGTAGTGCTTAAAATGAAAGAACAACTAGGATAGGGGAAAGGAGAGAAGCAAGAAGGGAAAAGATTATATGTATATAGGTATACATATATGTGTGTATGTATGTATGTATTATGTATATACAAGACAGATAGCTATACTACTAATCTCTGTTAGTTCATCCAGAAGAAGTTTGTGATTTCATTGTTTGATTGTTTGATCATTTTTATGCCTAAATCTTCTAACCTGAACAACTACTTCTAAGATAACAATATGCAATATATTAATTAGTGTTAATTTCCTACTTTTTAAAATTCTGTATCATTTCTATCCTTTTTTCTGTTTTGCTTTTTTAAAATAAAAAAAGAAAATTACAGTTCTCTGAAAAAGGAGATTGAAGAGGATATCAGAAAATGGAAAGATAACCTTTGCTTATAGATAGAAGAACCAACATACTGAAAATGGCCATACTCCCAAAGTTGTTATACACATTCAATGCACTCTCAATCAAAATGCCATTAGCATACCTCACACAAATAGAGAAAATATTCCTAGAATTCAATGGAAACAGGAGAGACCTACAATAGCAAAAGCAATTCTGGGCAACAAGGGCAAGATACAGGGCATCATAATCCCTGACTTGAAATTATACTACAAAGCTATTGTTATAAAATCAGCATGGTACTAGAATAAAAACAGACCTGAGAATTGGTGGAACAGATTATAAGATGTAGACACAACTGCAAACACACTCAACTACCTTATCTTTGACAAAGGGGTCAAACGTTCACTGGAAGAAAAACAGCCTCTTTAATGAATGGTGCTGGAAAAACTGGCTTTCCACAAGCTGAAGACTAAAACTAGACTCATGTCTATCACCATCCACTCAGCTAAAATCAAAATAGATCAAAGATCTAAGTATGAAAAGAGAAACACTCAATCTACTGGAAGAGAAAGTAGGTAGAAATCTTAAAAGACATAAGAGTAGGCAGAGTTCATGAATAAAACTCAGACCACAAGGGAAGTACTTCAAAGATTCAACAACTGGGATCTTATCTTATTAAACAGACCTTCCGCATCAAAAGAAATCACCAACGGAGTGAAAAGACAACCCACAGAGTGGGAAAAAATTTCAGCCAGTCATCCCACAGACAAAGAACTAATATCTAGAACACATAAAGAATTAAAAAATATCAGGCACCCCAAATTCAAAGACCCAATCCAAAATGGGCATGTGAGATGTGTAAGCACTTCTCAGATGAAGACATAGAAATGAAAAATAAATATATTAAAAAAATGTTCAACATCATTGGTCATTCTAGAGACACAAATTAAAACACTGAGATTCCATCTCCTTCCAGAAAGAATGGCCATCATCAAGAAATCAACAAGTAACAAATGCTGGAGGGGCCGTGGGAAAAAAGGAACCCATCTGCACTGTTGGTAGGAGTGCAGACTGGAATAAACACTGTGGAAATCAGTGTGGAGATTGTGTTTAAAACTAAGATTAGAGGTCCCATTAGATCAAGCTATTCCCCTTCTGGATCTTCCCAGAAAAATTAAAAATATCTTACCACAGTGATACATGTGCACCCATGTATATATAAGTACAATTTATAATAGCTAAATCTTGGAAACAACCCAAATGCCCATCAACCAAGGAATGAATAAAAATAAAGATGTGGTATTTTTATACCTTGGAATACTACTCAGCCATACAGAAGGATAAGCTTGAGACTTTTATAGGTAAATGGATTCAACTTGAGACCATACTCATAAGTGAAATAAATCAGACTCATACGTGTAAATATCGTATTGTCTTCCTGGTGTGAGAAACTGAAAAAGTTAATAAGGTCCAAAATGTGCAATATATATTGTGAAATGGGAAAAAAATTGCTCAAATGGAAAAAGGAACTAGGGCAGGGGAAAGGGGAAAAGGAGAAAGTGAAAGGAAAAAAAATACGATATAGTTATGCTACTCGTTTCTCTACATTCATTGAAAAGACAGGTCTGTGCTAATATTGCTTGGAGAATTTTTTGTGCCCATATGTTGTACTCTGAGTAACTACTTTAAAGATAACAATACTCAGCTGGGCGTGGTGATACACTCCTGTAATCCCAGCACTCAGGAGGCTGAGGCATGAGGATCATTGCAAGTTCGAGACCATCCTGGGCTACAAAGTGAGCAAAAGGCTGGCCTGAACTGCATAGTGAGAACCTGTCTCAAAAAGATAAAGAAAGAAAAAGAAGAAAGAAAGAAAGAAAGAAAGAAAGAAAGAAAGAAAGAAAGAAAAAAAGAAAAAAAGAAAGACTCAATATATTAACTATTGTTATTCTCCTATTATTTTGTTATAAAAATCTTTTTCCATAAAATCTTAAAAAATAAGATGTCTAACAGCTCCCTGGGAAAAATGCCTCCCGTAACTGTGGCTCATTGGAACCCACGTGACCTTCAACCAACCTGGGTATTTTAACCAGTGTAGGGATTGATAAGAAAATGAGGGTTCACACTTCTCATATTTGTTGCAACTAGACAAATTAGGAACTTCTGAACTCTGCTGGCCAAGAACGTAAGAAACATTTTTTAATGATATTGTGGAAGCAAATTTACCCAGCCCCTCACCAAAACCTACCCTCCTTGAGTGATATGATTGCATGAATAGTACATCATGGAAAAATATTTAGAGCATACATTCTCAAGGAAGACTTGTTCCTCTTTATCTGCTGAGCTGAATGAATTGCTGGAGGACATCAGATCTAATGATTTAATTGCACTAATTTGAGTCTATAGAAAAGTGGTAGCATTAATGGAACTGCCGCTGGAATCAAGACAGGAACTCAGGGAGACAGCCCTTCATCTTGCTGTCTGAGCTTCAGACCACATACCTCTCTATTTGATTGACATCCTTGTACACAACTACGGAAACTGGGGTAAGCAGGCATCCATAAGACAGACTACTGTAGCATATGTTGAAGCTTCTTCTCAGAAGCAAACTCACTGTGAACATTGTGAACCAAACTGGGGAAATTGTCTTGAACATAGCAAAAGACTAAAAACTACCCAGTGTGAAGGAAGAGATGAAAAGCTACATAATGTGAAGATTTGCTTTCACCTTACACATTCATGTTGAATATGAATGGCACCTTCAATGGGCAGAGAAGGATCAAGGTGATGATGATCTGGGTAACAAACCAAGGCCAGTCAAGAAAGAGGGCTCACCCAGATCACAGAGCTTCTGCCACTCTTCCAGCATCTCCCCCCACCAGGACAAGGTGGCACGGCCAGGATCCAGCACTCCGTGGACAAGCAACAGCTGTGCTATGGAGCCTCCACCAACCAGATATTAGTCTCTGCAAGACTTGCCAACCGTGCAGGATCCCCTCCTGCCTCCTAGAACTACCAGGAAAGGTCCAACTGGCTAATTTTAACATTCCCTCTGCACACCAGGACTTCTAGCGGCAGCTCCACCATGTCCAAGATGAGGCCTTCTTCCTTACCACCTGGAAATAGGAGAGCCCTATGTGACCCTCACAGCCCACTACCTTATGGTCTGTAATTCTAAGTAAGACCACAAATAAGGTTAAGGGGTCAATTTTCTCAATAATCAAGCACTGGTTCTACCAAGACTGCCCCAAAAGTTCTTCCTAAACTACCTCAGAATGTGACAGTAAGGAAAACAGAAACAAGCCATTATCTCTCCCTGTATAAAACCAATATCCTGAGAGTTTTTCACAGATCATCACAACTGGCAGTTACCACAAAAGCCCACCTGGAGACTTGTCCCCAAAGCCCACAGAACAGCCCCCCAAACCACAAGTTGGAGTTCTACAACCTAATCCTGGAAAGCATCACCCCAAGGCACGGCTGGGTGATCTACCAGCCAGGACCCCACTCTCCAACTTACCTCCCAAATCACAAATGAAAGGCTTGGCCCCTAAACCACAATCTGGAGACCTGCTAGCAAAATTCTAGGTTAGCTGTATCTCATCCAAGACTCAGCAGCCCTCCAAAGTCATGCAAAAATCACACCCAGTGGATCTCTCCCCAAATAGAATTGTGAAATGCTCACCAATAAGATGATGAATTTCTGTGTCAGGAAATTCATGTCTTCTACCAAACAATTTTCCACCAAGCCACAAGAGATGTCATAATCAAAGAAACACAAGCTCCAGCATAACTCATAGATTTCATGCATCATCATGAGATAAAAATAATGGAATCTGAAAGGCCTGGGATAATGCACTAGATATTATAGCACACTATGATGAAGAATGTGCTAAGAAAATCCAGAGGGAAAAGTTTCACTGGCATAATTCTCAGTGCCTAGAAATGATAGAGAGTATCACATGGAGGAGAATGACCAGACTTGTATGGTGATGATTGAATTGAGCCATATATCCATGAAGGAGACATCCTCCAAAGACTTGACATTTTCTACAGCTCAGATGGATTAATTGCCATGGAAGGAGCCATAAGTATAGATTTCTTTGATGGCTAGCACCTTCAGAACAGAGGTACAGTTGGACAGCTTTCATTCCTTGGAAGCCTTGGAATGGGTGGCATTGGCCAATCAGTGGGTATTCCCAGACACATTTTACTGATTCCACCCTGATGAATCTTACTACTATGGCTATGAGTCTTGAAAAAAATCATCCCTTTCTGTGTGTACTCTCAGCTTAGAAGAAATCTTTGTAGGCTGGATTAATTTTTACCTTGGTCTTATAACATATGTTGATACTACTATGGATCTGTGTTTCTTATTTTTCCCTATTGTTTGCTGCAGATTAACACCAGTCCATCTGTCTTCTGTCAAGTACAGTTGATGCCAAAAGCGTCCACTCATCCATGGACAACTTGATGACGAATAAGTTGGAAAGCTATTAGACTGGAAAATGCTACATTATGTGCCATTGAGTGGCAGTTCTGATCCTGGAAACAGGGTGGGCTTCCATATTGGAAATCTGACCTTGGAATTCTGTCCTCTTTTTTTCATTTTTTGTTTCCTCTCTAGCTCTTTTCAAAAGTATACAAGAAAGATCTTACAGGCATCTAGTATATCTTAAATGATTATGGGTAACTCAATGTCTGTCCCCAAGAAACTTCACCTTTAGTTTATATTTCATGAATTTGGGACCAATTTAAAGTGGAAGATTATAAGAGGCTGATTTTTCTCTATATTCCTCTAAATGTAAGTTAAAGAAACAAGACCTAAAACTTGGTTTTATACTAAGGAGGGAAAATAAAGATCTCATCTAGCGATCTACAGCCTTTTTCTCATTCCTTCTTCTAACTATTATTGCTTATAAGTCTATAGTGTTAACTAATAGGAAAAAATGTACTCAGAAAGCCAAACATGGTGGTACACACCTGTAATCCCAGCACTCAGGAGTGTGAAACAAGAGGATTGCCCCAAGTTTGAGGCCAGCCTGCACTACATAGTGACATCAAGACTGGCCTGAACTACACAGCAAGACCCTGTCTCAAAAAAAAATTTTTAAGGGAAAAAAAAGCATTCAGAGTAGCAAAGTAAAGTAAATAATTTATGACTTATACAAAAAAGAGAAATACTATCTGATAACCCCTAGAGAAAATTCTGACTAGTCTATTTATAGTTATAACTATAACTGCAACCTAAAACTAAGAAAATGATTATTATAATTAGCATGGCCAGTGCATCTAAGACTGCACTCTGATTTAATGCAATTGTTCCATATTTTCTGTATGTTTTCTTGTCTGTTCATCTGCCTGCTAGTCTGTTTTTAATAACTGGTTAAAGTACTTACAGTTGCTTCAATAAAAAAGACTTTTTTGAACTCAAAATAAAAATAAAAATAACACATTAAGAAGATCAGTGGTTGCCAAGAATTGAGGAGAGAGAAAAATGAATGGGAAAATCACAGAGAACTTACAGGGCAGTGAAACTATTTTGTATGCTACTAGAATTGGGGATATATGTCATTATGCATTTTCCAAACCCATAAAATGTACACACTATGTAAAGTATAGACTTTAGATAATAATGCCGTGTCAATGTTGTAAAGAATGTCACATTCTGGGGAAGGAAATTGATAATAAAGTGTGCTGTACATGTATGGTATGAGTGATAATGAACAATCTCTACACTTTCCTCTCGATTTGTTATGAACCTAAATTGCACTTAAAAACTCTATAAAATTTTTAAATTAATGATACATTTAAGAGGTGCCTCTAGAAAAGACAACAGACAGATGGTTAACTAAGGCTTCCAAATAAAATACTGACTTTAAAATATCCTTTGTTGGCAAAAGGCAACATAGAGAATTCACTTTCCCTTAATCCTTATGAAATCTACCCTCATTCAGTTATTTTTCTGTCTATCCCAAATCATCTTCCCACAGATAGACCCCAGTTATACTTCTGCTATTCCTTTGGCTCCTTTTCCTAAGTGAGCTGCACTTTCACAAGTTTTTTTTTTCTTGGAAACAGTTCTATTTTATAAACTCCCTCAAAATTGTTAGCCTAAAAGGCTGATATAGGTGTCAATTTTAAGACAAGTTAAGGACTCTAGTTAAGGATTTCAATACTTCAGAAAGAGAAAAAATAATTATTCTGCAAGTTTAGGATTTTGTTAGTTATTTGCTATCCTGAACTACCACATGCATACCAAATAGTTCCTTAACTGTAAACCCATCAGGTGGGAAAATGGTTAAAAAGAAACAGGATGGGCAGGTAGAGTAAAGGGATGAAAAATGATCAACATATTAATGTAACTATTAAGTATAGCAAACATATACTAATAAACAAAAATTAGAAGCAACAGGATGGGAAAGGCCAACAGAGGATTTAAATAATCCAAACATTCACAATTCAGATACTGGTGTTGAGAAGATAATAAAATAAGAAATAAACAACATATGGCCATTATTGAACTCTTTTCCCTAAAAAATAATTAGACAAAATTTCAAATTGTAAGTAAAATAAAGATGACTGCATAGGAGACCCATAAACTAGACTTCAGAAAACTTTTAAACAATCTGGGATATACCTTGCAGCTGCAGTACAAGGAGACTTATGCTCTCTTTTTGTAACTAGATCTGAAATTAAAAATTTAGAAAAATACATTAGCATGAAAAACCACCAATTTATAAGGACCCCAACATGTGGATTAACATTTCCAAAAGTCATGGAAAGTAAACAAGCTATAAATGAAAATGACTTCTGACTGTACCAATTAAAAAACTGATCCCCAAAACAAACAAAGAGAAATTTTCTGCCCTTTGACAATCAAAAACCTAAGAATGAAGACTCCTGTAGATACTGTAAGCTGGAAAGTCACTGGAAAAACCAATGTCATACAAAGGTTGAAAACAATGAAAACAACTATCCGAAGTCTGTCCCAGGGTGCCTACAGCCAAGAAAAGCATGAGAACCCAACAATTCCCTGCATGTCATCTACATTCCTAAAGGGAATGGTTTATAAATACAAATGGACAACAATCCAGCTTTCTCATGATCCATGTACCATGAATGCCACTACCATACAACATCAGATTGCCTAGCGAGCCAAATACCAAATGGTGAAAATTTCTGACAATCCTAAGCTCTTTCTTCTGTCTCAACCTCTGGCTACTACCTGGGAACCGTTGGTAGAAAAAATATTCCTTTCTTCTCTCTGACAATTACTGCCTATTTAACAGGATGGGACTAAGCTTGTAAATGGAACTTCAAACTAAAATATATTCCAAAAGGCTTACTTTAGGAGTCTCAGAAGTTATATCTTGTATGTATATTAAAATGCATACACTATGCATGATTCGAGAAACAACAAAAGAATTAACTATGGTCTCAGAATTCCTAAAGGCTACAGACTCTGCAAACATAATGAACTAATTGGAGTACAGCCCCTGAAGAGTACAAAATTGATTCTTCTAAATCTTTGCCTAAACTTTCTCAGTACACTAGTAAAACAGAAGCCAAGGAACGTCTTAAGCAAATTACAACCAGCTTAATAAAGGATGATTAATTCTCTTTCATACCAG
>RJWM01019830.1:0-37855 GCA_004363535.1 Dasyprocta punctata | reverse complement strand
GTAGGAATGTCAATGGTTACTGTTTTGGGGCTGCCAGACCCCTGATTTCCAAAAAGGTAGTCATGAGTGTTCTTGAGATATATTTAAGTAGTTCAGGAAACCAAGCAGAAATCAGTCAAACTGTCCTGGCTAACTAAAATACCAAGTTTTAGAAACCTTTGCCCACTGTTGCATTAGCACTGTAATATCAGAGGATGACGCATTCACTGTCTTGGTTGGGAACTCTGTTAGTTTTGTGTCTTTAAAACAGGTTTTTCCTTTTTTTATCTTGCGCATGCACGTATGTGTATGCATATTGTGCTGAGGATTAAATCCAAGACCAGTCTTATGGCAAGCACATGCTCTACCACTGAGATATGCCACCTGTCCTACAATGATTTTTAAAGATATATTTATATATATATATATAAAATCTTAAGTGTATTATGGGATGAGTTTTGACAAACGTATTTATGCTGCCAGTAGCCCAGTCAGAAACATTCCCATCATTCTAAAAGGTTTCTTTGCCCTTTTTGGTTTTCCTCCCAAGAGGCAACTACTAGTGTCATTTCTGTCTCTGTAGACTAGTTTTACTTATGCAGTTTCATATAAATGAAGTCATGCATGATATATTCCTTTATGTCACGTTCCCTCCCTCCACCCCCCTTATTACAGGTGGAACCCAGGGTGTCACTTGTGCCAGGGGAACTCTACCACTGGGCTACCCCCACCAACCCAGTGTACCAATGTAATGCCTTTCTGCCTGCCCGCCTGCCTTTCTTCCTCTCTCTCTGGCTCTGTTGCTCTCACTTCCTTTTCTCTCTCTTTATTTTAAAGTAGGAAATATCTATTGGTGGGGAGAGGTACAGCTCCTAAGAGACAGGAGGGGTCCCAAGTGGGTTGCCCTCTTTTGTTTCTCTTTCTTGCTTTGCTTTGTGGTATCTGTTGTATCAGCATGTCACTATTTGTTTATTCATTTTTGATAAATATTTGATTTTCAAGTTTTTTCTATTAAGAATGTCTGCGATGAATACTTTTGTGCAGGTTTTTTGTTATCTTCCATTTTCTTCCTTTTGAGCAAAATGATCAGGCATAGATGTGCTGGATTAGAAGGTAGGTATGTATTTTAACTTAATGATGACAATTATTGTCACTTAGTATATACAGTTAAATAGGTCAAAATAGCGGGTGTGCAGTGTACAGAGGCTCATAACCTGTTGGTTGAGATGGTCGGCTGTGGGTTATTTCACCCTCATTTTATTTGGTACAAGGTTGGGGTAAGTTTATACTTTGGGTTTCGACTTCTAGGTAAAATTTGACACTGAACATGAGACCTATTTTTACTAGTGTTTTACTCTGTTACTCTGTTTTTTCTTCCCTCTTCGCAATGGACTATTTTAGGAGAAATGGAGCTGTCACCCACATTAAGATTCAGAACACAGGTGACTACTATGACCTGTATGGAGGGGAGAAGTTTGCCACTTTGGCTGAGCTGGTCCAGTATTACATGGAACATCATGGGCAACTGAAAGAGAAGAATGGAGATGTTATTGAGCTCAAATATCCCCTGAACTGTGCAGATCCTACCTCTGAAAGGTCAGTGGCATCTTAGTGACCACCGAGTCTGCAACTCTGTGGGGCCCTGTGTGTTATATGAGTATGTTGGGGATGGACCATGGGGTCTGTAATACTCCAAAGGCTGTTATTTTTAATTTGTGTGTGTGTGTGTGTGTGTGTGTGTGTGGCACTGGGGATCAAACTCACAACACTGAGCCAAACTCCCGGCCCTAGTTTTTTGAGACAGGGTCGCACTATATAGTTCAGGCTGGCCTTGGGCTCACGTTGCAGCCCAAGCTGGCCTCAAACTCACAATGCTTCGCCTACCACAGCCTCCCTAGTGCAGAGATTAAAGACTGTCAGTTTTAAAGTATTACTAAAGTAAGTAGCTGGGCCTGGTGGTGGATATCTGTAATCCCAGCACTCAGGAGACTGAGGCAGGAGGATTGCTGCAAGATTGAGGCCAGCCTGGGCTACATAGTGAGTTTAAGGCCAGTCTGAACTACAGAGCAAGACCCTGTTTAAAAAAACAAAAAACAAAAAACATAGGATTAAAAAATTTTCACTCTTTTTTATAGCATTTAGTATTACTTACACTCATTCTGCAGAGGTCATATACTATTCCTGTGCATACCCAGTATATGCAGTAATTTTAAGATTTATTGAATTTCAGCAGATAATCTTTGGGGGTTATTAGAGGAATACAAATGATAGTGGTGATGCTAAAGAAGCTCGTGGGGCATGGTGGTGCGTGACTGTATAATTCAGTCCTTAGAAGACTTGAGGTGGGAGAGTTGCAAGTTGGAGGCCAGCATGGAGTACATAGTGAATTCCTATGTCAAAAAACCGAAAATCAAAACCAAAACAAAGCAATGAAACAAACAAACAAAACAAAACAAAACAAAACACCAGCAATTCTGTGTGGTGGCTTCTAACCCGTTGTTTAACAGTGCCACCAACAGATGTCAGTTTAAACCCAGAAATGGAATAGCAGAGAACTCAGAGGGCCAGCTTCCCATCCGTCCTGTAGCGTTAGATTTACAAGCCTGCAAGCATAACCTTGCTTCCAGGCAGTTGTATTCTTGTCGAGATTTTTTCCTGAGTGCTGGAACTAAGCTGATGAAGGCTGGGGCTTGGTTTATTTGTATCGATTGTGTTGGTTTTCTAATTCCCAGTCTCTTTTCTGACTCAGTACAAATCCTGTGTCTCTTCTGGAAACCTGGTTTGTTTTTTTTTTGTACCAGGGATCGAACTTACAACCTCATGCTTATCAGGCAGGTGCTGTGCCACTGAGCTATATCCCTGGCTCAATCCTGTGTCTCTTAATTAGCTTTGTATCTTCAGGTTATTCCAGCTTTATGTTATTGCTGTCATGTGCTAATTTACTTCTTTAGCTACCACTGTAGATCCAAGCGAAAGGCTATGGGCCAACTCTGAAGTTTATTTTTACATTTCACTCTTTTCTGTGGTGTGCAGATGAAAAATAACTTGGCCTATTGCTTTAGGGATGAGTCATTGATATTACGTGTTATGATGGCTTGTGCTTCCTTACAACCAGCTTGAGGGAAAGAGCCATGTCATTAATGTGACCATGTTAAAGTGTTTTCCATGATAATTTAGAGCAGTGCTGTGTAAAAATGTGTCCTCATGCCTGTAATCTCAAGCACTTGGGGGACTGAGGCAGGAGGATTGCCACCGAGTTCGAGTTGAAGGCCAGCTTGTGCTACGCAGTGAGTTCAAGGCCTGCCTGCGTTGACCCTGTCTCAAAAAAAAAAAATCTGTCCTTGAATGACCTTGGAAAGCCTCCATCAGGACTGTCATGCTGGTTAATAGTACAGATTCCTGGGCTCCATTTAGATTTATGTGTGTTGCTATCTCTTATCTCTTATCTCTGGTTGTGGGGCATAGGAATTTTTAGCAAAGTCCTTGGCCCCAACTCCAAGTCTTGTGTGCTTTTACACTTTGAGATGATAACCCAGTGTACTGTCTAAAGACATCAGTAGCACATTTGGATGCCATTGAATTATAGGTTGGAAGTAATGGAAAAATTTGGAGTGCTCGAATTAATTTATAATGGCCTTTTTGTTGCAAAAGAATAAACATCAAATTTATCATTTTAGCAGTTTTGAAGTGTGAAGTTCAGGAGTGTCATGGACATTCACATTGTTGTGAAGCATATCTCCAGACTTTTCCCCTATTATTTTTTATTTTGTTCTCTATTTATGTGTTGGGTTTCTCATATAAGAGAAGCCATGTGATATTTACACTTGTGTGTCTGATTTATTTCACTTAACATTATGGTCTCAAGGTGCATCCATTTTCCCTAGTTCCCCTTCCCATTTGAACATTTTCTTCCTCTTTCACAATATGTATTATACATTTTGGTCCTTATTTACGCTTTCAGTTTCTTAGACCAGAGAAACCATGCAGTATTTGAACATGTGTGTCCAATTGAGTTCACTTAAGAGTATGTCTTTAAGGTACATCCATTTAGAAGCTTTTTAATTTGAGATGATCCCATTTGTTGATTTTTAGGGTTCTCTCTTACGGTTGGGGTTCTGTTCAGAAAGTCCTTGCCTATGTCTGTGTCTTCAAGTGTTTTACTTAGTTATCTCCTGGCACATTCAGTATTTCTATTTTAACATGTCGTCTTTGATCCATTTTGATTTTATTTTGGTACATGGTGAAATATATAGGTCTGGATTGAATTTTTGGCATGTGGATAGCCAGCTTTTCTAGCACCATTTTTTAAAGAGGCTGTCTTTCCTCCAGCATGAGTGTTTAGTTCCTTTATTAAAGATTGGGTAGCTGAATATACTTTGATTTGTTTCTGCATCCTCTATTCTGTTCCATTGATACAGCCTCCCCATGCTGTTTTCGTGGTGTTTGTTTGTTTTTTTATTTATTGGAGATAGAGTCTGGCCTCAAACTCATGATCTTCCTGCTTCAGCTCCTGAGTGCTGGGATTACAGGCCTATATGCTACAACATGCAGCAGTGTTTTTGTCACTGTAGCTTTGTAGTATAATTTGAAGTCTGAAATTGCGATTCTTCCTGCCTTGCTTTTGTTGCCCAGGACAGCTTTTACTATTCTAGGTATATTGTGGTTCTACATGAATTTTAGGATTGTTTTCTCTAGTTCTGTGGCTGTTGGTATTTTCATTGAGATCGTATTCAATCTGTTTGTCAGTTTAGAAAGTACAGCCCTTTTGACTATATTACTTTTGCATCTCCAGGAGCAGGGAATGTCTGTTTTCTGACATCTTCTTCCAGCCTGTTTTTTTTTTTTTTTTTGCGGCACCAGGGATCGAACTCACAACCTCGCACCTGCCGGGGCAGGCGCTTAAGCTGCTGAGCCAAACTCCCGGCCCTAGTTTTTTGAGTCAGGGTCGCACTATGTAGCTCAGGCCGGCCTTGCGCTCGCGTTGTAGCCCAAGCCGGCCTCAAACTCACAACGCTTCTCCTACCTGAGTCTCCCGAGTGCTGGGATTAAAGGCGTGCACCACCACGCCCGGCTCCAGCCTCTTTTCTCAGAGTACTGTAGTTTTCATTGTAGAGGTCTTTCACTTACTTTCTTAGGTTAATTTCTAGGTATTTAATTTTTCTTGAAGCTATTGTAAATGATACTGTTTCCCTAATTTATTTCTTGGTGAGTTTATTGGCATACAGGAACACTACTGATTTTTGAATGTTGACTTTGTATCCTGCTATGCTACTGAACTTGGTTACTAATTCTAGGAGTCTTAGCCAGGTGTGGTGGCGCATGCCTGTAATCCCAACACTTGGGTGGCTGAGGCAAGAGGATCATTGTAAATTCGAGACCAGCTTGGGCTACAAAGTGAGCTTAAGGCTACGCTGAACTGCAAAAGTGAGACCCTGTCTCAAAAAGACAAAAAAAAAAAAAAAAAAAAAATTCTTGGATTCTTTTTCGGGTCTTCAATGTAGAGGTCATGTCATCTGCAAATAATGATAATTTCACTTCTTCCTTTTCTATACATGTCCCTTTTATTATTGTTTTCCTCTTGCCTAATTACTCAGCTAATGTTTTGAGAACTGTATTGAACAGTACTGGTGCCGCGTGTGGTGATGCACGTGTATAATCCCAGCACTAGGAGGCTGAGGTAGGAGGATCTCAGACAAGTTCGAGGCCAGACTGGGCTACATAGCGAGTTTAAGGCCAGCCTGAACTACGAACTGAGAACTTGTCTCAAACACCCATCATGCGCGCCCCTACTCCCCGCAAAAAACCAGTACTGGTGAATAGTGGACATCTTTGTCTTGTTCCTGATTTTATTTAATTAATTAATTTATTTATTTGGCTTTTTTGAGACAGGGTTTCATTATACAATTCAGACTGGCCTTGAGCTCACTTTGTAGCCCAGGCTGGTCTCAAACTCGAAATGATCCTCATGCCTCAGCCTCCTGAATGCTGGGATTACAGGCATGAGCCACCACACCTGGCTTGTTCCTGATTTTAAAGGAAGATCTTTTTAGCTTCTCCCCATTTAATATGATGTTGGGGGCATGGGTTTGTCATGAATGGCTGGCTTGCCCTTCTTTCTTTCCTGTCTTCCATCCGTCTGTCCATCCATCTGTCCTTGAAACAGGGTCTTGTTACATAGTTCAGGGTGGCCTTGAACTCATTATGTAGCCCAGGCTGGCCTGATAGCCTGTTTCAGTCTCCTGAGTGTTGGGAATACACATGTACACGGCTGTCCTAAGTGGCTTTTATCAGATTGAGATAAGATCTTTCTAGGTTTTTTTTTTTTTAATCATGATGGATGCTGTCAAAGACTTCTGTGTCAGTTGAGATGATCCTATGATTATTGTCTCTGCTTCTGTTTATGTAGTCTGTTACATTTATGGATTTGTGTGTGTTGAACCATCCCTGATGAATGATGCTTGGTCATAATGTGTGATCTTTTTGTAGATGCATCCCGTTTTCAGGTATCTTGTTGAGTTTTTTTGGGAGGATACCGGGTATAGAATTCATGACCTCGCACTTGCCAGGCAGGCGCTTGTGTGGCTGAACTGTATCCCCAGCCCTTATGTTGAGGATTTTTGCATTGACATTCATTAACATGTCGCTGCCAGTTTAAACCACCCATGGTACATGCGTGACTATCTCATCAGGTGGCTTGACCCACAGGCAGTTAGCAGTTTAATGACAGATGATGAAAGCTAGGCAAGGTAACACATGCCTGTAATTCCAACACTGGGGAAGCTGAAGCAGGAGGAGCACTGTGAGTTCGAGTCCAACCTGGGCTACATAGATAGTTCAAGACCAGCCTGAACTACATAATGAGACCCTGTCTCAAAAAGCAAAACAAAACAAAATACAGATGCTGAAATTAAAATCACAGCTGTGTAGCAGCAACACATACAAATTACGGCCCCTTGTGAACATGTTCAAGGGATTGACCTGTAGTTCTCTTTTTTTGGTTGGGTCCTTTTCTGGTTTTGGAATCTGGGTAATGTTAACTTCCAGGAATGACTTCGGGAGTATTACTTCGCTTTCAGTTTCATTAAAAGTTGGAGGAGGAGTATGGATATTAGATCTTCCCTAAAGTTCTTGTACAATTTGGGATTGAATCCATTGGGACTTGGACTTTTCTTAGTTGGCAGTTTTGTTTGTTTGTTTGTTTTTGGTAATCATTATTACTACGTTAGTCTTATTGCCTGGTATTGGGTTATTCAGGGTTTTTGTGTCTTCTTGTGTCAGCTTTGGTAGTTTGTATGATTTTAGGAATCTGCCATTTCTGAATTCTCCCTTTTATTAGAATACAGGTTCTCAGTGTAGTTACTAATAATCTTCTGGATTTCAGCAGAGCCTATTGTGGTTTTTTGCCTTTTTATTTCTAATTGTGTTAATTTGGGTCTTTTCTTTCCTTATTTTGTTAAGATTGGCTGTTTGTCTGTTTTATTTATTCTTTTAGAGAACTAGCCGTTTGACTCATTGATTCTTGTAACTTTTTTTAAGTCTCAGTTTCATTAATTGCTGCTCTTATCTTTATAATTTCCTTCCTTGTACTAGCTTTGGATTTGGATTGTTCCTGTTTTTCTAGGACCTCGAGGTGCTGCTTCACTGGGTTATTTCCTTGGGCTTGCTCTGTATTTCTGATGTAGGTATTCACAACTAGGAACTTTCCTCAAAGGATTGCTTTCATTGTGTCCCATAGGTTCCAGTATATGATACTGGTGTTACCACTGGATTCTAAGAACTAATTTCTTCATTGATTTCTTCTGTGACTCAATGATTATTCAAGAGGGTATTGTTTAATTTCCATGGACTTGTATAATTTCTGTGATTTCTTTTGCCATTGATTTCTAGTTCATTGTGCTATGATCTGATAACATGCATGGGACAATTTTGATTCTTTTGCGTATACGTAAGCATGCTTTATGAGCTAATGTGGTCTTTTGGAGAAAGCTCCATGCGCTGCTGAGAATGTATATTCTGTTGTTGGGTGGAACACTATAGATATCTATTAACTGCATTCGTTTGAAAGTTTGGTTCAATTCTGATATCTCTGGTATTTAAAAGATTTTTTTAAAATCTATTTCAATCTGCAGTACTCCAAAAAAAAAAAAAAATCATGATCATTCTTACCATCTTTGTCATTTTTTCTGCTTGTGTGAGATGCCAATTCTGTTGATGGGGCAGCAGTCTGTCCCTGGGAGGAATGTGTCTGTTTTTACATTGTGTTCAAGATAGCTGACTGTATATGATAGTTTAGTGAAAGAATATTGTGAATTCATGGCTGAACTCAATTCATTTTCACTTAAAAACATTTTAGGTGGTTTCATGGTCACCTCTCTGGGAAAGAAGCAGAGAAATTACTAACTGAGAAGGGAAAACATGGTAGCTTTCTAGTCCGAGAGAGCCAGAGCCACCCTGGAGATTTTGTTCTCTCTGTCCGCACTGGTGACGACAAAGGGGAAAGCAATGACGGCAAGTCTAAAGTGACCCACGTCATGATCCGCTGCCAGGTAAAGCCCCGGGTCCAAGGAAGTGTTCCTGGGTATTTTTTCTGCAGGGAGAAGATAGATGCCATTACATCCAAAATCTGATTTTCTTTTTCCATTTAGCCCAGACCTTTTACCCTGTCTGTATGTCGTTTATTGGGATTGTTTTGTTATTTCAAAACTCATGTTTCATGTCCGCTCTATGCTCGCAGATTAACTTGTGCTTCAGCATGTCACCTCTGCTCTGGAGTGTTTATTCTGTTTCTGTGGGACAGCTGCTAGAGTTACCTCCAGGTCTGCATTTCTTTTCTTTCTTTTTTTTTGGTACCAAGGATCGAACTCACAACCTCGCGCCTGCCAGGCAGGTGCTTATGCCACTGAGCTAAATCCCAGCCCCTATTTTTTGAGACAGGGTCTCACCGTGCAGTTCAGGCTGGCCTTGAACTCACTTTGTAGCCCAGGATGGTCTCAAACTCACAACGATCCTCCTGCCTCAGGCTCCCTAGTGCTGGCATTAAAGGCTTGCGCTGCAGGTCTGCATTTCTTTCTTTTTTTTGGTGGCACCAGAGATTTAACTCACAACCTCATGCCTGTTAGGCAGGCATGTAAGCCGCTGAGCCAAACTCCCAGCTCTGGTTTTTTGAGACAGGGTGGTACTATGTAGTTCAGGTCGGCCTCCCTCACATTGTAGCCCAAGCCAGCCTCGAACTCACAATGCTCCGCCTACCTCAGCCTCCTGAGTGCTGGGATTAAAGGCGTGCGCCACCACGCCCAGCTTCAGGTGTGCATTTCTACAGAGCAGCCTCACCTCGTCCTTAGGATTTTGTCACAGTCTAACCTGGCACTGTACACCTGGTCCTTTGTGTCTGTGGGTGCTGCACCTGTGCATTCACCTGCTGGGAATGAAAAGCATTTGGGAAAAGCAGTTGTTTCTGTACTGAACATTTACAGACTTGTCATTTTGGTCATTGTTCCTAAACAATGCAGGATAACAACTCTTTATGTAACATTTACATTGTATTATGTCAGCCTCTGTATATGAGGTATTTATTATAAGTCATCTAGACATGGTTGAAAGCATACAGAAGGTTATATGTAGGTTATGTGCAAAGACTGCCATTTCATTTTATTTTAGTCCCCTTTTTTGGTGCTGGGGTTGAACACAGGGCCTTGTGCTTTCTGAGCACAAGTTCTACAGCCATATACCCCCTTTTTGTTTTGCTTTGAGTCTCTGTCCTTCACTTCCTCGGCCATGTACTGTTGCAACTGTTTGATCTATTTTTAGGGAAGAGTCAGTCTTTGAGTTTCAAATGGAAAAAAGTTACTGTAGTTTTTTTTCCAACTAGGCTAATTAATGTAGCCATGGGTAGTTGCCTTTTTTTTTTGAAGTGGAAACATGAGATCTACTCTGCTAGCAAGTTTCAAGTGTATAAGACATTGTTATTAACGTAGTCATCATCCCATACATGAGGTCTCAAGAAGTTGTTCATCAGACTGAAAGTTTGTACCTTTTGACACAGAAATCTCCTTTTCCCACTGCCAAGTCCCTGATAACTGCCATTATGCTCTGTTACTGTTTGATTTTTTTTCTTTCCAGATTTCACATAAAAGTAAAATCGTGTGATGTTTGTCTTTCTATGACTAGCTTATCCTTCAGGCTCACTTAGGTTGCAAATGATAGCATTTGCCTTCCTTTTTTTTTTTTTTTTTTTTAAACTAGTATTGCATTATGATAGTATTGTGTTCCCTTCCAGTATATATAGAATGTCCCTCTCACATTTTCGTTATTCCTCTGTACACAAACACAGGTTGTTTCTATGTACTGGATACTGTGAATAACATGGCAGTGACCATGGAAACCAGTGATTAATGTAAATGTAATAACCATCATCTTTTTATCTTGGAAGGAACTGAAATATGATGTTGGTGGAGGAGAACGGTTTGATTCCTTGACAGATCTGGTGGAGCATTACAAGAAGAATCCTATGGTAGAGACATTGGGCACAGTACTCCAACTCAAGCAGGTGAACATGTTGGAAAACTAAAAGCTGCTTTTCAGAATTGCTAAGTTTTTTTTGTTCCTTTTTTTTTTTTTTGAGACAGGGTCTTGCTGTATAGTTAGGCTGGCTTTGAGTTCACTGAGTAGCCCAGACTGGCCTTGAACTCACAGCAGTCTTCCTGTCTCTGCCTCCTGAGTGCTGGGACTTCAGGCACCTGCCATCACACCTGGCGTTCCTCCAGTGATATTTAGAAGCAAGTTCCAGATGTTGTATCAGGTCCACGTGTATCTGTAAAAGTCCTTGAAGAGTTAGTTTTTTGTACTTTGTTGTTGGTGCTGGGGATCAAACCAAAGGCCTCATGCATGTTAAATATGTGCTCTAAAAAAGTACTCCCCCAGCCTGCTTACAGAATTCTTTTTTTTTTTTTTTGGTGACAAGTTCTCACTATATAGTCCCAGCTGGCCTTGAACTTGCAGTCCTGCTTCAGCCTCCCAGTGCTGGGATTACAGGTGTGCAGCACCACTCCTGGCTCTCCTTACAGAGAATTTAAAAGAGAATTTTTGCTGTAGGTCCACTTTTGGTAGGTTAGTTAGTTGTTCACACTTACTCACTGTAGAGTTGTTATGTCAGAGTGCACCTGCTTGACAGCAGCAGTTTCATTTCTAAATCACATTGCGGTCTATTCATAAAGAAAGGTAGGTGAATTTATATTAGCGAGGAAAGTACGCGTAAAGTCTGAAGAAAGATACATAGTATTTCCCAACAGAACAGAGAAGAAAGTGCAACTGCAACTGCCTGTGAGGACTTGTATTGTGAATCACTGTGTCCTCTGAATTTCCTGCCTTTGCCTTTGTGGATGCAGACATGAAAGTCTTTCTTCCCTCTGTGTTAACACTGCTCTAAAAAGCATTTTCTTCCTTTCCCACCGCCTGCTACTCGTGGGCAGCCCCTCAACACAACTCGTATCAACGCCGCCGAAATTGAGAGCCGGGTTCGAGAATTGAGCAAATTGGCCGAGACCACGGATAAAGTCAAACAAGGATTCTGGGAAGAATTTGAGGTAAGTTACGAAGAAATAGTTTGTACATGAGGTATGAAATCTGTTTTTAATGGCAGAGGCGGTGGTCTTGGTTTTGGACTTGGATCTGAAGACCCTGACATCCTTCTTAGTTTGGCCGCTGATTGACGGGGAGCTCACTGCCCAGGGGGTGGCTTTGAAATAGAAGAGCATTGTGTTCTCGGGCAGGGAGTTGGCAGCGAGCGCTGCCCGGACGAGCCAGCAGCGCCATTTGGCTCTTTGGTTTGAACCGCTGGCAAAACCCCAGGAAACCGAGAAGACCTAGTTCCTCTGGAAGATTTCCCGGCATTTGCCAGGTCTTTCAGAAAGACTCTGTAGCCTTCTTGCGGGAAACAGTCAAAGAGAAATACCTCCTGTTTGCTTTCATTTGGTAGCTCAGATGGACGGTTTTGGGAATTTCGGTAGACTGATTCCTCTGAGGCCTGACACCTACTTGGGTGGGAGAGTGTCCCTGATGAAAATGACCCATGTCCTGTTGGACTCCTTACATGTCGCTTACTCATCTGTACTGCAGCTTATTTCTAGTGGAGAGAAGGAAAACAGGAATGAAAAGCTCGAGTGAAAAAGCAATGATACCCAGAAATCACAATTTTTGTTTATTTTTATTTTTATTTTGAGGACCAGGGTGTCATGCACACTAACCACGTGCTCTGCCACTGACACCCCTCAGCCCTTGCAGTTTTTTGTTATTTTTTAAGTTTTAAAAATTATTTTGGTTTTTTTGAGACAGTATCTCACTGTGCAGTCCAGGCTGGCCTTGAGCTTGCGGTGATTCTCCTGCCTCAGCCTCCGAAGTGCTGGGATTACAGGTGTGCACCAGCACATCTGGCCTCCCTGTTTTTTGAATCCTTCAGAAATGTGTAGTCAGATTGCTACTATCCCTTCTCCTCTGGAATAGTCCTCTGTGTGGTTGTACACTCACTGGACTTCAGCTTAGGCTGTTTGTTTCATTTTACATTGAAATTTTAGAAATTTATTTCTTTTATGTTTTATTTATAACTATGTAAAATACTGAGTGTGATTTTTCAAGTCAAGTCTGAAAAACAAAATATGTTCAAAGAAGTTTGCCTTCTATTGTTGTCCTTCCTATATGTTTGCTACAGTTTAAAATGTTACGGTTTTTTGGTTTTTCATTATATTTTCAAAATGTAAGCAAGCAGGTATATGTTTCTTTTTCTCTCTCTCTCTCTCTCTCTCTCGCTCTGTGTGTGTGTGTGTGTGTGTGTGTGTGTATACTTTTTCTGAGATACACAGTGGTGGTGTTTGACATGCCTTTTTGTGGCCTTTTTGGTACTGGGGATTGAACTCACAGCCTCGCGCCTGCCAGACACGCACTTACATCACTGAGCTAAATCCCCAGCTTTCTGGCCTTTTTGTCCACACCTTACACACTGCTCCACTGTGACATGCAGAGATTTATTTATTTCATTTATTCTATTTATTTCTATTTATTTCATTGATTTCTATTACTGCATGGTGTACTCCATTGTACTGTCGCACCATTGCTTGTGCAACTTGTTGATGAGCACTTGGGCAGTTTCCAGATGTACTGCAGAGAGGATTACCATGTATAACCTTGTGCACACATCTTTCCTATTTTTGCCGACCACTTTTTTTTTTGTTTTTTTTTTTTTTTTGCTTTTTGAGACAGATCTTACTGTGTAGTTCAGGCTGGCCTTGAACTTGAGGTGATTCTCTTGCCTCATCCTTCCAAGTGCTGGGATTACAGGCATGTGCCACCACACCTGGCTTGCTGACCACTTCTAATAACAACATTTTTTATGTTCCTTGTTAAAATAATGATGGTTGTTATTCACTCTTTTATTATGTACATGATTTTGGTTGGCATATGTGGCATCTGAAAAATACTGTTTTCAAAAATTTGGCTAACTATAAGGAATATGGAGCTATTTTGTAACCCAGCCCTTTTTTTCCCCTGGTAGTGAGAAGTGAACATGGGGCTTCACACTGAACTACATCCTCAGCATTTTAAAAAAATTTTTTGAGATAAAGTCTCACTAAGTTGCTAAGTTGCCCAGGCTGGGTTCAAACTTGAGATCCTCCTGGTTCAGCCTACCAGTTTTGCGATTACAGGTGTGTGCCACCATACCCAGCTTCTAGACCTATCTTTATGTATTTTTAAGTTTAAAAAGTTTTTATTTTTATTAGTACATGCTTGAAGTTCATAATGATTACATTCATCATAGACTGATTTTTAGTTTTATAGTTCGTTAAAAAAATAACCACAGGACTGGTGATGTGGCTCAGAAGTAGAACACTTGCCCCAGCCCAGCATGTGCTAGGCTCTGGGTTCCACCCCCAGTAGTGCAAAAAAAGAAAAAAGAAAATAAAGGTTTATATCTAGATATGTATGGCTGAGCTGGACATGATGATGCACACCTGTAGGCCAAGCTACCCAGGACGCTGAAGCAGGAAGATTGCTTGAGCTCAGGAGTTTGAGGCCAGCCTGGACCCTGTCCCAATTAAGCAAGCAGATAGAAAACCAAAGGTACCGGTTACATGAAGATTTTTCCTTTAAAGTGGCGATAAAGTTAAAAAAATTAGAACACTGAGGTAATATTTTTTAAAAATTGTAGTATTTTTATTATATATCATTACATATTTATTTTCTTGCCATATTGGGGATTGACTGAACTTGGGGTGCTCAACTACATCCCTAGACCTCTTTTATTTATTTTTTTTATTTTGAGACAGGGTTTCACTAAGTTGCTAAGTTGCCCAGGCTGGTCTTAAACTTTTGATCCTGCTGCCTCACCCTCCTGAGTAGCTGAGATTTCAAATGTGGGCTGCCATGCCTGGCCCAAAATTAATAGCATTTTAACAATTAAAAATTATATTTAGGAAAATGAAAAAATTACATGGTGCCTGGTACAGTGATGGATTTTTTTTTTTTTTTTTTTGCCGCACCAGGGATTGTACTCACAACCTCACGCCTGTCAGAGAGGCACTTAAGTCACTGGCCAAACTCCCGGCCCTGGTTTTTTGAGGTAGGGTTGCACTGTGTAGCTCAGGCCGGCCTTGCGCTCACATTGTAGCCCAAGTGGGCCTCGAGCTCACAATGCTCTTCCTACCTCAGCCTCCCAAGTGCTGGGGTTAAAGGTGTGCGCCACCACGCTCGGCTACAAGTGATGGATTCTTGAGCCCCAGGTTCATTGAGAAAAATGCTTAGGGCAGCAGGTTCAGGACTTCTCGAGGAGCTTGTGGTCATGGTTTTTTTGAAATGGGGTCTAGCTCTGTAGTCCAGGTTAGCCTTAAACTTGCAACACTCCTCCTACCTCAGCCTCCCAAGTGCTGGGATGATAGGTGGGTGTCACCACACCCAGCCAGGCAGTGGGGATTTTTCATGATCCACTTGGTGGGTTAGGATGTGAGCTCACTTACTCTCCTGGCCATGGAAAAAGGTGGCAATTACAGATGCTGACCTGATGGTTTTGCTCTTTGACCTGTCATGTGCAGTCCACCTATCGTACACTGTTAACAACAAAAAGGAGAAAAACGGAGTTGGCCTAGGGGGAAATGGAAAGCAGTGAGCTCATGTCTATACACGTTCTCTGTAGAGGTCACACTGTGGTGGTAAAATCGACGCAACTAAATCAGGGCATTGAGGTTTCATGGCTGTGGAAACTGTCTGAAGATTTTTCTAGAGCTCTTCCGTACTCGTTTCTTTAGTTCAGTCAGTTGTAAAAAAAATGGCCTTTAAGGCTGGAGCCAGGGGACTAAGGCTGCGAGCAGAACATCTTAGAAAAAAACCAGATACTTGGAAGCAGATACTCAGTTATAATTGAAATTCCCTGGAATGGAGTTTGGTCCACAACTGGATGGCATTATGATGTTAGTGATTGCGCCTTAACAGTTTCTGCGAAGGTGATAAATTTGGGATCACACCTTTCTCACACCATGCTCTGATAGTCTTTGGAGCAAACCCAAGCTCTAAATTTCCATGCCATTGGTACTTTAATTCTGGCAACCCTTTTTTTTTTTTTGGTCTCTGTGCCCAGCTCCTGATTTTTTGTTCATTTTTGTATGTCATTTGAGGTATATATTCCCAGAAGGTGTTTATAAATTACTTTTGCTTTGGACACTTCTTAAAATATGAAGCTCTTCATGCAGCTCTTTGGTTCTTTTCTCCTTTGCTGCAGAAATGAGTTCTGGCTGGTGATTTCTTTCTGGGATATATTGTATGATCAAGATTCTGAATTTGGTCTGAATTTTCTTCATGTTTGCCCGTTGGTGACTTGTGTCATCATCTGCATCTCCTGTGTGTCTCAGCTTGTGAATGGAAAGCGGTGACTGTTGAGCCAGGTGCGTGCCTTAATCCCAGCTGCTTGGGAGACTGAGGCAAGAGTATCACAAGTTGGAGGCCAGCCTGGGATGTATGTAGCAAGACCCTGTCTCTAAATAAAAATTTTTAAAAAGGCAGGAGGTGTTGCTCAGTGCTCCCTAGGTTTAATTCCCAGTACTGAAAAAAAAAAAAAAAAAAAAGAAGGTAGATGTCAGATTGGTTGAAATAAAGTTCGATCAGATGAGTCTGACAGTAACAGAGAAGGCAAGTTACACTTTATAATTCTGCGCCTGCACTGTGCATGCTATTTGAGGCTCGAACTGGTGCTGTGCACTCAGATGTGGCTGCCTTTACCCAGCATTTGCCCTCTCTGCCTTCTCTTGCCTTTTGCGTCCTCTGGGGCTGATCTGCCATGGTGCCCTGTGGGCTGGGCCTGGGCACTGGCATCTGACTGCAGCGCCCACAGGAGCCAAGTCGCAGCAAGTGATCTTGCTGCTGATGTCATTGCCGTCTCCAGCCAGCCTGATCCCCCCACTCCCTGCTCGCCATATACCTGCTTTGTTCTCCTTTACCTGCAGTAGATTCTTCTGCTTCTTGACTGACTTACCAACCTTTTCAGATCTTGAAACTGACAACTTTCTATCTTTGTACCAATGTTTCAGAGATTCTCTGGGCCAGATGCCATCCATCTGTGGTCCACAGAGTGTGCCAAAGACATAGTCACATACAACACAGAGGTCTTCTCAGACCACCCTGTTAGGGGGAAGGTAGTTGTCAGAGACCAGGATTGTGGCAAGCTGACAGACACCCGAAAGATCCCCCAGGCACTGCAGGCAGTGTTAGTGGCAGTGCTTTATTTCTTCCTTCATTTAGCATGTAGTTACTGAACACAGACTCTGTCCTAGGTTCTGGAGAACAAATCAGCCTCTATCCCTCTGGACCTAATAGTCATTTGGGAGAGACAGTGAATAAAGAAGCAGCGAACTAACCATTCACTGAGACAAGCATAAGCATTATGGAAACAGTACAGTAGGGTAAGATAGAAATGGTGTGTTAGGGGGCATTACGGTTTTACATAAACTCTGACAAGGTGGTCTGGAGCGGGGACCTCAGGAAGAACAGTGGTGCGAGTAGCAAGTGCAGAGGCCCTGAGGCAGGTGTGTGTACCCAGTCAGGTGCTACAGCTGGCCGTGGGAAATGGGAGCAGGGTGGTGGTGGAGGAGTCAGGTTATGCAGGGCATTGTGGGCCTGTGGAAGGCCTTTGGCTTTTACAGGGTGGAGATAGAAAAATGTGGAGCATTTTGAGCACGGAGTGGCGTGAACACACAAGAGCAAGGTGAAGGCAGGGAGGCCAGGGGAATCGAGCTGAGGAGTGGAGCTAAGAGGGCAGAGGTGGAGGTGGCCAGGTTGTGGAGCTGCTTTGAAGGTAGAATCGGCAGCGTTTAAAGGGAGTGTTGAGAGGCAGTGTGGTGTGACGACCGAGGCTGGGCCAGGGGAGTGTGGTTTGCTTGAGCAGCTGGTGGATGCAGCTGCCATCCACCAAGGAGAAGCCCAGAAAGAGCAGGTGCCGGGAGGCCATCAGCTGTTCCGCATGTGTGCAATTCGGGCTGCCTCTTCACGTCTCGTCTGAGTAGGATTCTGAGAATTCCCTGGAGCACCAGGAGAGCCTCGCGAGGGTGCTCTTCCTTCCTCTGCCCTCCTTGCTGCTGTCTTCACTCTCATGGAGGTGTCCCTGTTCCCTGCCCGTAACTGGCTTGGTGCTTCCTGTTCTTCGTGCACGTGGTCATGAATGCTTTCCTTGGTACTGCGTACCGTGCTTGGATTTCTTGAACAATGCACTGTGGGCTGTACATACAGAGAACATTGGTGGTCTGTTGGAATAGAGAGAGGTTCTGCTTGGGAGAAACTGATAGGGTACACACTGAGAGGTATGTTTTGATCCTGCTTTTTTTTGTTTTCTCTCTTTTTTTTTGGTGGTAGTGGAGATTGAATCCAGGACCTTCGCACCGAGATATGTCCCCAACCCTTTTTGATTTTCTTTGTTTTCGAGACAGTTAATAAGTAGCCTAGGCTGGGCTTGAACTTGCAGTCTCCTGCATCAGTCTCTTGGAGGGCTGGGATTACAGGTGTGTGCCACCTGCCCAGGTGGACCCTGTCTTTGTATGTCTGCCATGTGCAAATCATCTGGGAAAGTAACCCTGCCCATCAGGCCCCACGAGGACAGGTTTGGTTCATTGCTGCCCCAGAATGCAGCGGGGGAGCCGGCATAGGGTTGCATCCAGTAAATATTTGTGGGTGCGTTGAAGCTGAGCTGCTTTCAGAAGTGAGAAGCTGTGTTGGCTGGAGACCCTCTGTGTACATCCAGTGGAGAACAGCTTTTGATCCACGAAGTCTGGACAAATGCTTTGGGCTCTGCTTTGAGCTGTTCTGCTTTACTGTCACAGGGCTCGTTTTCAACGGGAGCCCGACTGTGATGTGGTGGGTGTGCATTGTGGTCCTTGAGGTTCCTCGACACAAAGGCCCAAGAAGCTCTAACTCAGGTTCACAGTGCTGAATTTCAGAAAGATTATAGTTTTTGAACTTTCTGTTTCCGATTTTAAACATCACCACTAGAAAAACAAGACCAAAAAAAGCCCAAAACAAAACAAAACAAAAAAACCACCAAAAAACACCCAAACAAACCATCCCATGCAGCACCTTATTCCATGGGGTTGTTTTGGCCTTGTGCCTTAAGTTCACTTCCGGTAGTAGTTTCTTGCTCTGGGAGCCCAGCTCCTTTGTGTGTGGTCCACAGCCTCTTCTCTCTGAGGTGGAGGCGGCTGAGCCCTTCGGGTGAGCGCTGCAGGCCTTGCGCTGGCGGCCAAGCCGATACCCTGAATTCTACCTGCAGTGCCGCTGGAGGAGCCAGAGGGCCTTCAGCCCACATTCCAGTTTGATTTCTTTAAAGAGATTACATCCTGCTCAGGGGAGCTATAAATCCTGCTTCAAGATGGTTAGGTTTTATGGAAACAAGGCTTTAACGGCGCCCTAGAGCTGAGTTCAGAATAATAATTCTTGCGGATGATCTCTAGCGGAAACTTCCCCCTTGGTGACCAGGCCACACCATCATAAACCCCAGCCGCTAGCCAGGCTCCAGCCCCCGGCTTCACAGGGCTTTGTGATGTGGGCTGGCGCTGTCACCAGAATCTTCCCTCTGGGTCTGACTTCCAGTTACTTATAGAACTGTCACCTTTTTGGGGACAGAACGTTTCAGTGGCCAGAGGTTTACGGTACAAGTTGAATGCACCATTCTGGAGAGATTGCGGTTTCCTTTGCAGTATCTCTGTTTTGTTCCTGCCCCCTCCCGACCTTCCTTGGCATGTTTTTCTCTTTAGGGTTGTTTTTGTTTGCTGGGGCTGCTTGACATCTTTCCAGACAGTTTAAGACCTGAAGGTCCCATATCTGCTTAGCCTTTCCCCTTTGCCTTGTTCTTGCCCCATTGAGTGGCCCAGGACTGTAGCCCCCGTCTCTTCTCTGCTTCTTCCTTCTGCAGCCTTGCGATGCACCTTCTTCCCATGGACTAAAGTGGCACTCTTGGTAGACACAAGTGCCATTCATTCATTCATTCATTCGTAGTACGCCCCCATCCCGATCCCAGGCCGTTTTTATTTTTTTGGAGATAAGGTCTTGGTAAATTGCCCAGGCTAGGCTTGAAGTGTTGCTCTTCCTGCCTCAACCTCCTGAGGGATTATAGGCATGTGCCACCATACCTGGCCATAAGTAGCTTTCTTATTGGTAATTGTCTGCAGTTGTTTGTATACCTCCCACTTTCTTATACGGCTTTTGAGAACCTTATCTGGTGCTTCTGTCCCACAATGGGTTTTTTTTTTTTTTTTTTTTTTTTTTTTTTTTTTTTTTTTTTTTTTTTTTTTTTTTTTTTTTTTTTTTTTTTTTTTTTTTTTTTTTTTTTTTTTTTTTTTTTTTTTTTTTTTTTTGTATTTTTGGCTTCTCTGATGTGCAGCAACTCTGACCTTCTGGGTTTGCTCCTTTCCCCCACTGTGTGGCTTGTCATTCTTTGTGTTGTCTTCTCACCAGCTCTCCTGGGGCTTCTCTAGGATCCAACTGGCTCCTTGAGAAGTTTAAACTCTCTGCTCTGGGGGAAATACATCTGTCTGATTCTCATCCTTCCAGTTACCCCAAAGTTGAAGTCGAGCTCTGGTTTTATCTTTTGGATGATATTCCCCATTTCTTCGTGGCTATTGTGTCTCTGTAAATTCAAGCATTCTTAGTAAGACCTGTTATTTCCTCCCTTAATGCAGATATAAAGGGGGTTTGCTCTGTTGTCCCTGCTAGTCACACATTTGTTCTGGCCCCGTAGACTGTGATCCTCAGTGTCCCTAGATGCATTGTCCCCCACCCTCCATCTTGCCATTTACCAAGTCCTGTTGATTTTTCTATCCCAGTATCTTTGGTTTTAGGGGAGGAAAGGAAACCACACTGTGCCGTGTATGGGACTGGGGAAGACACGCATTGCATCCCTAGAGCTGTATTTTTTTTTTTTTTTTAAAGATAGTAAAATTCAACATAACATAACAGAATGAAGTCAATCAAAACAAAGCAGTAGAACTGGTACAGAACTTCTAAGAAAGATACTATGAAAACAATAGCTACTATAGTATATCTTGTTATTTTCAGAATAGTTGACCTTTCCAACAGGTATAGTAAAATCAAACCAAAACAAACAAACCAACAAACAAAAAAACAAAAAAAACCCCCAATAAAACCAATAAAAACAGAGTATAAAATAAGGCCAAAGGAAAAAAAAATTAATCAGAATAAAGCAAAACAACGAGAACAATGTTGGGCCTCCAAGACAAGACAGAAGCGAGTCCCCCATTTTTGCTACATTGTATACTGTCATCTTCCAAAGAGATGCTCAGGCTGCCCGCTCCAGGCCTACAAAATGAACAAAACAATACTAGCATTTGTTTGTTTTATGTACCTTAGTTGCTATCAATGTAGCCAGACCTCCCAACCAGCAGGTTGCTTTCTGGGGAGGGTGTGGGGAGAGCTTTGTCCTTGATGCTTAGCCTGCATGCCGGTAGGCATACAGGCGGCTGGGGGTGGGCGCATGTTTCTCTTCCTGGGGTCCACACCAGTCGTGCAGGCCCCCAGAAGGCAGTCTTACTTGTGTCCTGGTTGGAGGTGTTCAGGCCTCTGTTTTTTTTTTTTTTTTTTTTTTTTGAGACAGTGTCTCACCATGTAGTTCAGACCAGCCTTGAATTTACTGTATAATCCAGAGTGGCCTTGAAAGCATGGTGATCCTCCTGCCTCAGCCTCCCGAGTGCTGGGATTACAGGCAGGCACCACCATACCTGGCTCATTTTATCTTTGAGTCAAGGTCTTGCTCTGTAGTCCAGACTGAGCGAGAGGGCTGTCTTGGATCTTTTTTCCATTGCAGTGGTGGGGATGGAACCCAGGACCTTGTGCATGCCAGGTGCACACTCTACTCAGGCCACACCCCTGGTCCACTTTGTGTTCTTTGCTGCGGTAGTGCCTGTTCTCCTTTGGGGACCGTGCCTTTGAATTGGTTTTATTCTGTGGCACTTGCTTGGGGGAAAGGAAGCTCATTAGCTTATGAAGGTCCTGGAAGAGACCCTGTCTTGGGTCAGTTTTAGCCCTTGTGGTGCCTTGTTAGTGCTTGTTGGTTGGTCGGGACCTTTGTGGTTGGTTGGGACCTTCAATGGTGATGGCTGCAGTGACTCCATCATTCCTGAAGGATGGTGTGGACTTGTGCAGGAGGACCTGCTCCTGAAGCCACCACAGAGGGATGGTGACAGGCCCTGTAGTGCGGCCTCAGGAAGTGCTGGGGATGGGGAGCTTGTGTAAGTGCTTGCTTTTATTATAGAAAATTTCATACAGACTCAATAAATAGGGAAAACAGTATAATGAACTGTATTCCCCCAATGTCTATCCTTAACATTTACTAGCTTTTTTTTTGAGTCAAGGCCTTGCTATGTAGTTTGGGCTGACCTTGAACTCACTATGTAGCCCAGGCTGACCTTGAACTTTCGGCAATTCTTCTGCCTCAGCCTCCTGCCTCAGCTTCCTGAGCGCTGGGATTACAGGCATGTGCCATCATCCCCAGCACCAGCTTTTTGTTAAATCTTGTTTCTTCTCTCTCCATCCCCTCTTTTCTCCTTGTTCAGTGTATATATCCTGTAATTTATCTTCCTACCTACTGGGGATTGAACTTTGGGTCTTACACATGCTAGGAAAGCATTCTGTCTTTGAGCTACATTTCAAGCCCTTTAAAATTTTTTTTGTTTTGAGACAGGGCCTTCCTAAGTTGTTTAGGCTTGGCTTATTCTGTAATCTTCCAGATAGCTGAGATTACAGACCTATGCCACTGTGCTGATACAGCTTTGACTTTAAAAGTAGAGTACCCCATCTGGATGTGGTGGTGCCTGCTTGTAATCCCAGCAGTCTGGGAAGCTAAAGCAGGAAGATTGCAAGTTTGGGCCTCACCTGGGCAACTTAGTGAGACCCTGTCTGAAAAAATAAAAAGGGCCAAGGATGTAGCTCAGTGAAAGGCCCTCATTCCTCAATTACCCCTGCCCCAGCACATGCACAGAGTAGCCCAATGGCCTGATCTAGCCTAAATGGTCCTTAGTATGTGTTTATTTATTATCTTTTTTTGTGATGCTGGGGATGTTACTGGAGCCTTGTGCATGCTAGGCAAGTGCTGTACACTTGAGCCACATCACTAGCCCAGTGGCACCACCACCCTGCCACACCCCTACTGATTTGACCCTGTTGCTCAGAGCAGTGCAGGCCTTTAGAGCATCCTCGTGGTACCTGGAGGCAGCTGGCTGTGCAGGGCTGTTTGCTGCCTGCCTCCCTCCTGGATTCTCTTCCTCTAGATTCATTCAGGAAATGCTAGTCCACTGCCAGGTCTGGTGGTTTGTGATCACAGGGCTTTGGAAGTCTGTGGGTCCGTCTTGCTTGCCAGTAATGGGAGCTGCTACTTTTGGCATTAGGTTGGCAGGGGTCTAGGTTGGGGAGCAGGGATGCTGAATGGCTGTGGACATACGGGTTGGTTCCCTTCCACACTTGGTAGTGCCACTGGCCACTCCTGGGAGCCCAACATGGGTCAGGGCTTTGGGTGCGTAGTTTGGTGCATTCTCTGGTTCTAGCTCTGCCTGGACTCATGCAGTCAGGCAGCTGTAATTTGTGGCAGGTCTTTTTGCAGGTTGATGATTTGGTGCAGATGCTTTGTTGTATTTCTTGAGAAAACGAGGTATCTTGCAGCCTGGATCCCAGCTTCACATCGTCCTTTTGCTGCCTTTTCAAGCCCTGTCATTAGCATCTCTGCTGAGGTCCAGGGGGAACCGGGGTGGAGACTCTGTGACCTGATCTACTGGTGAGGAGGTAGTGAAGATACACCCGGGCAGGATGCGTTCTTAAGGGCAGGACTTACTGGACATGCTTCCCGCTCCTGGAGCCATCAATTTGGTGCAGGGAGGAAGTGCCCTTCAGTGATGGCAGCTGCTGATCTCAGGCGCGGCTGGGGAGCCCCTGGGGGCAGAGTGTGGATGACTGCAGCTTCTGAGAGCTTTTGATTTGCAGTCTCACCCAGATGGACGGCTGCCTTCTGCTGTGGGAATGAAATATGTTCAGGCAGCTCGTGCCCCAGGCGCACCGGTGAGGATGGGTTGATGGCGCTGAGGAAGGAGCTGGGAGAAACGCACCATTAGTTGTTATTAGTCCTTGACAGCTGCCAGCTGCCGGCAGTCAGCCCCCAACTGTGCTTGGGTGGTGGGGGTGCCAGGCCTGGCTTGCGAGGGAGTCTCTGGGGCCCAGTCTTCTGTCCTGACTGCGAACTGTTCAACTCTCAAGTCGCCCTGGAAGAGACATTCGGGAACTTACTGTACGACAAGGGAGCCCCTGGCAGACATCATGGGTGGTCCAGCCCAAATGCTGTGGGGAGCAATGAGGATTCCCTGTGCCCGAAACTTTGTCCTCTGGAATGTCCTCTGGTGGAGGGTGTGTGTGAGGTAATTCTTGGTAGCATCCCTTATAGTAGCTAAGATCTTTTGTGCAAAGCCTCAGGCATGCCCTGGTGGGGTCTGGTGGGATCTGAGGACACGCTGCTTGCCGTGGGCAGCAGGTGGTACTGGTTCTTATGTATGCAGGTTCTGTGATGTTTCCTTTCCAAATCAGTCTTACAGGGACAAAAGGGAAGTCAGTTTAAGAAAACAAGTGATGTGATAGGTGGTGTGCAGAGATGGCAAAGCGTCTTGAAGGTGCTTTTGAAATCACTGAAGCCTGGGAAATGCCGCTCTGGTATTTGCCTATGGTGATTTCAAGTGTGGGGCCTGTAGTGCCCAGACCTCACCTGGCCGGTCTGGGGTTCGTCCGCTGTGCCCTCTGTTTTCCTCCCTGTCCCTCTCTCCCTCGCTTCAGTTGCTCATCCACAGATTCTCTGCCCACTGTGTGCTGGGTGCTGTGCCCGTTCCTGACGTGGTGAGGTGGTCTCTGCCTCTCTAGTGAGAGCTTGTGAAGACAGAGCCAGGTTTTCTCACTTGTGTGTGGAGGCCAAAATTGATCTCAAAGGAGTGGAAAGTAGAATTGTGCTTACAGGGAAGAGCGTGGGAGAGAGGGGTGTCAGGAGGATGGTTAACAGGCACGGGGCGCAGGTGAACGGAAGGAGAACGTTCTGATATCCCATGACACATGCTTGACAGCAGTCAGTCGACTGTTTGGAAGTAGCTAATAGGATTGTGTGAGTGTGGGACAGGTGCCTGAACCCAGGGCCTTGTGTATGCTAGGCAAGTGCTCTACCACCAAGCTACATTCCCAACCCTTTCTGTTTTGACACAGGTTTTACATAGACCCAGGCTTGCCTTGAACTTGAGATCCTCCTGCCTCAGCCTCCTGCACACCCAAGATCACAGGGGTGGCTCCTATGCGCAGTCTACTCCTGGGTCTCTAACCAGCTTCCTGGTAATGCCGATGTTGCTGACCCGTAGACCACATGCAGAGTAGTGAGGCTGTGTAGTTCATATGATGATAACGGTTTAATAGCAGTGATCACTTTCCGCTTGTGGGCCTCCTTGGGCTTGGGCTTGGAGAGGACAAGTGTAAGGTGATTCACCAGGAAGCCAGGCGACCCATTTTAGAGATGCTCTGACCGCGTGCCCTCCACACATGATGCTTTGGAGTTTGTTTTCACTCGAGCTGCTCCTTATTTCAGTGGCTGGATGTCATTTCACTTCATCAGCTTGGTTGATTCTTAAGCGACTGATTCAGGTCAGTGTTTGAGCTTCCATTCCATCCTTACCTTACTGACCTGCGGAAAAGTCAAGAGCCAAGCTCCTCCCTCTTGTGCCCACATCGCCTGGGGAGGCTGCTCCCAGTCCACAGAAACACCAGCTTGCAGAGGTCGGGTGGCTTTAATTATTGTGCTCCAGCTCATTTTAGATGTCTGAGTGCCGGTGTTGGTGTCAGAGTTCGCTGTGCATCGTGTTTTATTTTTGTCCAGGTTTTAGCCAGCTGAACACTTTCGTTATGAGTTTTGTGTCAGGGCTGAATATTGTGTTTTGAAGCCAAGAGTCAAATATCAATTTAAATTCCGACTTTTATGCCTGTCTTTGAAACTCAGACAAATGAAATGGAAGTAGCGCAAGGGCTGCGGTGTTGTGAAGTATTGACTGCCTCCCCTGTGGAAATCTTTAAGGGGTGGCCTTTTTGACATTTTATGGAAGAAAAAGTTGGTTTTTTTTTGTTTTTTTTTTTTTTTTTTTAGTTTGCTTTCACTTTCTCGATTTGGCCATTTGTGATTTTCCATTGAAAACCAGCCCTAGGGGGGGCTGGGGTGTGGCTCATTGGAGGCCCTGGGTTCCCAGCCGAGCATTGCAAAAGAAACCAGGCCTGTTGAAGAGGCTCTTCCTGTAATTTTGAGCATGAAACCTGCTCCTTGAGTATGCCTCAGTCTGGCTTGTCCCTGCTGTGGTCTGATTCTGCAGTTGGTCTTTCTCTTTACTTGCTCTGGTCCCCTCCTTGTGCCCTGCTGGGGCTGCCTCGTGGAGTCTCTCGCCTTTCCTGGGTCGCATTTCCCACTTCTTTTCCTGCAGCGGTTTCTTGCCACTTGGTTGGGGACCCCCGAGTGCCCTGGTACTCACACCCTGCCCCTTTCCTCCTGGGTCCCCTTTACACTGCCGGGTCCCGCTGGGGTCCCTCCAGGGCGTGGATTTCTGAGCAGACCCTGACTGGCAGCCTGCAGCACCAAGTTGAGGTTTTGGCCTACGGGGACTGTGATGTTTTGCTGGCAGAGCTGTTTGTCCACTGCCCAGTGGCAGCAGCACTGCCCCTCTCTCCTCCCCAGCCAGTCCGAGAAGGGACCCATGGTCTTAAACACCTGGGCACATGAATTATTTGTGAGCACGACCCCAGTGCTCATTGGCGTCCACTCCTGATTGCTTTGACTTTCTGTTTATCCACTGCAGGAAGTTTGGAAGGAAAAGGACTTCATGATCCCACTACCTTGAAAAAAACGGATCACCATTACCTTTTTGGTGTGGTGTTCTGCCATTTCTTGGGGACACAGGTGAATGCAGACATGTGGCAGATTTCACACTGTTGTGAAAGATGTCTGGCTCTTTCTTTCGTTGGATTCAGACCGTCTTTCCAAGGCAATGAACATTTTCCTAGAGCATCTTCTTATACGGCAACAGAGCACGCGTGTGTGTGAATGGACAGTAGTTTTGGACGTGTATGTTCGCAGTGTTTTTGCCACTTGATGTAGCGTGCAGATGGGCATTCTTGCAGCTTTCAGTGGACTCTGAACATTTCCTGCAATGAATTCTTAAAGCGCACACAGTGCCAGGCTGGCTGGCTTGCTTTTTGTGCGTGTTTCTGACGCATGGTAATACTTACTTTTCTTCCTTTCTAGACGCTACAACAACAGGAGTGCAAACTTCTGTACAGCCGAAAAGAGGGCCAGAGGCAAGAAAATAAAAACAAAAATAGATACAAAAATATCCTGCCCTGTAAGTATCATGTCCTGCCTCAGTCTTTGTCACTGTGTCCTGGGGGCTATGCGCTCATGTTAACAGATCCTTGACTTTAGTCTCTCAAATTCCCAGCAGTTTCCAAAGTAATGAGCCATGGTGGGGACTGATGACTTCATTCACTGAGTTTCTGGAATCCTGATTCCTCAGTAAAATTGCCGCTAGAAGGCCTTGTCTGTGGTCATTTCCTTCTGTTAAATCAATTTTCAGTCTGCCCGAGTGTAATAATCTGGAGGCTTGTAATTGGTCAGTGACAGGCCAGGCCCAAGGCTACAGGGTCCACGGGTTGGGGCCTTGCCGTCCATCCCGGGGCTCATGAGTCTTGGATGAGGCAGACATGAGTCTTGGGAGCAGGTAAACTACTGGGGCTCTTTGAGCTGTTCTGTAGGCTGGAGTTACTAGAGATAAAGGTGTGTACTGTGCACGTACTGCCAGCAGAGCACAAGTTGAGCTTCAAGGGCAAAAGAGCCTGGAAGATTGTAGACCTTGAGACACAGGGACCAACATCCACAGTTCAAGGAGGAGAGCTTTATTTTGGCTCACATTTCAGTCCATACTTGGCTGACCCCAAGGCAGGACAGCATGGCAGAGAGGGCGTGGCAGAGGAGAGTGGCTCATGGCATGGGGCACAGGAAGCGGAGAGTGGAAGGGAGGAGCTGGGGAGGGAGAGAAACCCTCCCAGGCCATGCATCCCTGTGGGCCACCTCTTCCAACTGGGGTCCAGCTCCTAACAGCAAGCCAGCTGTAGACCCCAATAACCCAGTCGCCTTCCAAAAGTCTGCCTGTGAGGGTGTGAGGCTCTTGGGTATGTGGTATAAACCATAGTACCTTGGATGAGGACCCCAGAAATGGCGCAACTCCAGTCCTAGCTCCCCTCTCTGTGGGTCCAGCTCTGCTACATGCTTCCCATGTTGATATCACCTAATCATGCACATGGAACAGGCATTCCCATTGTCCCCATTGATAGGCCATTTTAACAAGTTTGTAAGGAGGAGTGGGAGAAACAGGTACTGGAGCCACAGGGTCCCTGGGGTGGGCTGTGCACAGCGGGGAGGGGAAGGAACATTTTGAGCTTCTATTTGTTTATATCATATAAAAGGAAAATTTAAATCTGATACATTGATTGACGGCAGTACATGTATAATATATTTAGCTAGCTTAAAAAAAGTAAGCCTTGTTTAGAGCCATATTATACATGAATGTATATATCTAATTGTTCAGCATGTTTGTTTATTGAGGTGCACAGTCAGATTTGGAGAGCAACACTCCCATACCTCTTCAGGGCTGGCCACTTTGTCGGTTATTGTAGATCCACTGTGCGTGTGTGCGTGAAGCGTTGACTTTTTCTCTTGCATATGTGTGTGCGTGTGCCTGGCATCTGTGTATGTGACATCCATGGGGCTTTAGACATTTCTCATGTCAAGCAGAGGGGATGGGAGTTTGTGGAGAAGTGGTTGGAGCTGCAGCAGACCCTAACGTCCTTGGGGAAGCCGGGCTCCTTTTTTTCCCAGGTTCTTTTTATGTCTGAGTTTTCACTTCTGCTCAGGGACTCTACTAGTACAACAGTAGTTTGCAGTTTCTCAATATAATACTGCCTTTTCCCCCCTTGACAGGCCAAATCTGATATTTTCACTAATTCACTTATTCCTGTTTTAATCCGCAATGCCAAAGCTTGTGCCCAGGGCTTGGTACATACTAGGCAAGCACCGTACCCCTGAGCCACATTTCCAGCCTACATCTTAACTCTTTAAAGATGTGGAGTCCAGGCCAAAAAACATGATTCTATTATTATTTGTTTGTTTGTTTGTTTTATCATTTTTGAGGCGGGATCTCTGTATGTAGATCAGGTTGGCCTTGAACTCACAGTAATCCTCCTATTTCAGCCTCCTGAGTGCGCCACCACATCTGGCCATGATTCCATTAATAAGGATACACTACTATGTTACTCATTATGTTACTTTGTAAGATATGTTCCCTTAGATAAAGCACTCAGGGTTTTATGCCCATAATGTCCTCTTTTTTTTTTTTTTCTTTGGTACAGGGTCTTGCCATGTAGTTCAGGCTGGCCTTGAACTCATGGCGATCTTTCAGTCTCAGCCTCCTGAGTACTGCCATTATGTTCTTTTATATATAATTTGGTTAGTCGATACTGTCAGAATCTTTTACCTATTATATTTTATTCTGCCTTATTTTAAAAACTTTTTATTTTGGAAAATTGGAAATTATTCAGAAGTAGACAAAACCTACACACATCTGTCTCCATCACCTAGGTTCAACAGTTATCAGCTCAAGCCCCATCTTGTTTCATTTATACTTTTGGTTCATTTTTCTTGTCTCCCAAAATTATTTTGAAGCAAATCTCAGGTAAAATATCATTTGTGCTTTAACATTCTTTTTTGTTTTTTTAAGACAGGATCTTACTATGTAATTGAGACTGGCCTTGGACTCACTGTGTAGCCCAGGCTGGCCCTGAACTTGTGGCAGTCCTTCTGCCTTAGTCTCCTGAGTGCTGATATTACAGCCGTGCACTACCATGCCTGGCTTTTTTGTTTTGTTTTTTGGAGACAGGTTTTGCTGTGTAGTTCAGGCTGGCCTTGAACTCTTGGTGATCTTTCTGCCTCAGCTTCTCAAGTGCTGGGATTCCGGGCATGTGCCACCACATCCAGGTTAATTTTGTTTTTAATAGCAAAAACCAAAAGACTTTTTGGTTTGAAGTAATTTTTGACTTGTAAGAAGTTACAAACATCTATGGAGGTGCAGCATGGTGGCATACGCCTGTAATCCCATTCATTTAGGAGGCTGGGGCAGAAGGATCCAGAGTCCCAGAGCTTCCTGGGCAATTTACCAAGACCCTAGTCTCAAAATGAAATTTAAAAAGGGGCCGCGGATATTGCTTAGTGGTAGAGTGCTTGTGTAGCATATAGAAAGCTCTGGCCAAAAAAAGATTGTATCAAGCTTTTCATGTACCCCTCCCTCATCGCTTGCCTCCCCACATCCTGTGGTCCATCATCAAGACAAAGTACTGTAATGAAAGCATTTGGAGGCATCACATGGTGCTCCAGCAAGTGTTTTGAGATTGAACTAGGGGAGGGATGAGCCGGTCCGCCCTGCAGCCCTCTGGGTCCTTACAGGACTGTACTCTGTCTTCCTTGCAGTTGATCACACCAGGGTCGTCCTGCACGATGGTGACCCCAACGAGCCTGTGTCTGACTACATCAACGCCAACATCATCATGGTAAGCTCGCTGCTTCTCCATGTCTTCCAGCCACGTGCTCTCTGCTAGCTTTATTTTGCATTTTAAACCCTTCCTTGCATTCTGAAAGCAACTTTCAGATGTCTGAAGGATTTTCTTCCTGAATTTCTAGCCTGAATTTGAAACCAAGTGCAACAATTCAAAGCCCAAAAAGAGCTACATTGCCACGCAAGGCTGCCTGCAAAACACGGTGAACGACTTTTGGCGAATGGTGTTCCAGGAGAACTCTCGAGTGATTGTCATGACGACGAAAGAAGTGGAGCGAGGAAAGGTACACAGGCTCATCTTTTCTGATAAAAGTTTGTTTGTTTCTTTCGTTCGTTCTTTCTTTCTTTCTTTCTTGGCTTCATGTGTGCTAGGCAAGTTCTTTACCGCTGAGCTACAGCCCCAGCCCCTGAGAAAATATTTTTAAAGCATTGTACATGTCAGGTGGGCCTTGTTAGAAATGAAAAAAAATAGTGTCAGGTGTGGTGGTGCATGCTTGTGATGCCAGCATTTGGGAGGCTGAGACAGGAGGATCACTGTGGGTTCAAGTCTAGCCTGGAATACCCATGTCTTAAAAAAAAAAGGAAAAAAAGAAAGAAGAAAACAAAGAAGTGGAATAAACAAATTAAGCTCACTTTTACCTACCCTTTGGAAAAAAGGGAATAGAAGAAATTAAGATGTGTCTCAGTATAGTTTCCTTTGTGGCCTTTTGCTTGAAACTCCTGTTGCCTCTTAGATCTGCTGATGTACACTTTTCTTCAGATTTGGTTATTGTTCACCTTTAATTCTTTAAACATGTACCCCATCTCACCCTGTCCAGGACGCCAGTTATCCCATAGCCTCTGAGGCTGTGTGTATTTGACTTTGTTCTCTTTCCCTCTCTGTGATCCATTTGAAATAATCTGTTTTGCTGTGTTTTTTGGTTGATCTTTTGTTGTGCAGTGTTTAATCCACTTTTAGATCTCTTAGTGTGTTTTCATAGCAGACATTGTGAGTTTCCTCTCTGAATGTTTTATTTGGGTCTTTTTATTATCTTCCATGTCCTTCTTTTTAACACATGCACCATTTCCTTTGTCCTTTGAGTAGACAGACTATATTTAAACTGTTTTGGTGTCTTTGTCTATGAATTCTATCATTGGTGCTGCTTGGTTTTGGCAGTGTGTTAGGTAAGGTAGGAGGGCGAATGGGTGCCCTCTTACTCCATCGTACCCAGCATTTGGGAGGGAGGAAAAGAGGTCAGCAGTTCCCTTCAGGCGAAGGAACAACAGTGGTTTCCCTGCTCATATAACCTGTACTTCTCATGACTTTGAAGCATTAAGAAATAATTTGAATTACATAAACAGTACACTCACATGAATATTCAAGCATATTGTAGTTAAGGTCGAAGTTTCCCTTGTTGCCACCCTGCCCCCAGCTCCCACATAAAAGCCCAGTTCCCAGCCTGACACACGTTCTTCTGCAGTGCTGCCTTGGCATTGCTTATGCGTACGCACTTTTCGAAGCACATGGTTCTTTCTTTCTTTCTTATTCCTGGCACTGGGCAAGGGACCAGGGCCTTGCACATGCTAGGCACGCGCTGTGCCACCGAGCATGGTTTCCTGCTCACGATGACTTCACTGTGCATCTCGGTTGTTTCTCCTCCCCACTAAATCCATTCTCTGCCTCCCCGCTTAGTACACATTGGCCCGTCTTGTGCCCTTGCGTGGTATTCTGTGGTGTGGATGTGTCACTGTTTTAACCATCATGCTGTGTTCGTTATCCCTGTTTTTGCTGAAGTGAACGACCTTGGGCCTCCTCTCACACGCAGCAGATGTCAAGAAGAGGAATTGCTGGGCCACAGGATACGCGTGCTGCAAATGCTAATAAACTGCCCGTTGTCCTCTGGAATGCGCGTCCCAGGGCACTCTCACCACAGCGTAGCCTGGAACTCCCCTCCCCACACTCATCGCCATGCTCCTGTGCTTGCATGTTGCAACATCCCACACCTAAGGAAAAGCAGACAAGTCTTACCGAAAGGCGGCCTCTGTGTTGTCCTGAAGTGAGCCCAGCCCCCAGGCGGTGGTGTTAATGTGACAACAGTCCTGTGTCCAGTTCTGTTATGTTCTAGTCAGAGTTCTGTTCTGGATATCCTTTAATTAGTTTCTGAACTGAGTAGACTGTCACACCTAGCTGGTGAATCTGAGGCCCGAGGCAGGCCTCCTCCTGTGACTTGCACGTCAGGCGTGAAGGGCAGTGTGACCTCATGGGATTTTCATTGTTGTACTCCTGGCTGGTGCCTTTCTGATTTAGGCTTTGTGCAACAGAGTCCTCCTCCAGCCCCAGTAACGTGAGGCGAATTAAAGGCTGCTCCCAACATCTTCACAGTTTCTGCTTCAGGTGGGAGTTTGCTGCCCTGAATACGGGACGGGAGCTGAGGTCTGTGTCCTGCTTTTTGCTAGGATGGAGCTGGATGAGGCCACCTGTTCTCAGAGCACTTGGGGCTGGGAGATGTTGCTGCAAGGGTGAAATATCAGTCCCTGTCCGAAGTGCTGCTGGAAGCTCCTAGAACAGACAGAGCCCAGGCCAGATTACTGTCGCAGTCCTCACCCCCTCGTCCCCCGTCTCCTTCCACATTTGTCCTCCTCACTTTGGGGGTGTGGAGAGGTGGCATGCCAGACTTGGGCTTTTATCTTCTCTGCAGGCCTTGCAGCCAGCCTGCTGTTGGTGTCCCTGGAGCACAGAGGCAAAGCCGGCTGTGGACACCCCTCGGTCCCTGTGCTTTCACATGAAAGATAATGTATTAGCCCCCCCACATTTAGCGTTGGTTTGCCAGGCTTTCCATGAGAGAGTTTGGCAAACCGGAAGGAGGGCTGCAGCAGCCTGCAGAGGTGTAGTTGGCTAAAATGTTCTTTCCCGAGTCATTGAATTTTGTGTTCCCTGCCAAGGTCTCTGTAGTGATCGGAGCAATCCTCTGAACTGATTGGCCAGTAAAATATTGGTTACAACTCGTATTCAAAGGGCATATTTGGGGAAAATGTAATGTGTATAAAATTTTTTGAAAGGTTTTTTGATCTGCCAAATACTGGAGGCAGAGTTGAATTCAGAATGACAGTAGTAAAGAGTTCACGTCTTTTTGTAGACTTCTTGCTACCTTGTTTGTTTTCTTTCTCTTAATCACTGACCGTGGACGTCTGCAGCTGTGCTCTTACTGCTGGTTGTATAACTGTACATTTCTTTCTCTTCCTAACACACAAGGTGAATTTCTTTTGTGATAATTGTATCTCGATGGTTTTGGAAGGTTAATGGTGTGGGTGACCAGTCCTGGAACAAAGCAAGACAAGACAAAACAAAACAAAACAAAACAAAACAGCATTTTCTGCCCAGGACGCATCACCAAATAGATACAAACTCATCTGTCATTGAGCCAAATGGCTTCCTTTTGGCAGCATGCACAATTTCCTTGATGCCATATTTTTCAGTCTACCTGTTCTGAGAGCTTGGCATTCCCAGTTCAGGGAAAGTGATGTGTGTAGTAGCTGTCAGATGGATCTGGATGTAGAGGAAGCAGCTGGCCCAGAAGCTCCTAGCTGCCTTTCTGTGATAGGGTGAGGTAAGGCACAGAGCCCTGGTACTCGGGTACAGAAGTGAAGCAGCCAGTCTGGCTCATTGGGCAGCCCATCTACCTCCTGGGTCCTTACCCGTCTTTGCTGCAGAGTGCCTGGCAGGTCTCTAGAATTCCAAACTCACTAGTTGCTACACAGCACTTGACTTGGTTGGTCCTTCCTTTTTTGTACCCACCCCCCCCTTTTTTGGGGGGGTTGGTGGTGGCACTGGGAATTGAAACCCAGGGCCTTTACAATAAGCTTCATCTTCAGCCCAGTTTTAAAATTTTGAGACAGAATCTCAATAAATTGCCCAGGTTGGGCTCAAACTTGGAATCCTCATGCCTCAGCCTCCCAGAGTACTGGGATCACAGATGTTCCACCACCATACCTGGCTAAATCTTTTTTCTTTATAGCTAAATAAATCAGCATTAACTCTCCTTTGATTTATGGCTTGGATCGGACCATTCTGCCACAACTCCTTTTTTTCTCCCCTTCTGTCGGGTTCTGTAAACACCTTTTTTCTTTCCTTTTGTATGGACTAACATGTTAGGCAGGCCATTTTCCATGGTGGTGCTTATTAAGCAAGATTTGAACTCTTTGCTTCTGGTTCAAGCTTCTATTCATTGTCTGTCGAGATTAACAGTCTTTCCTCCAACCCTCCCTTCCAGAGCAAATGTGTCAAATACTGGCCGGATGAGTATGCCCTCAAAGAGTATGGGGTCATGCGTGTCAGGAATGTCAAAGAGAGTGCTGCTCATGACTACACACTAAGAGAACTTAAACTCTCGAAGGTTGGACAAGTAAGTATATTGTCGTATCTTAGAGACTTTGGTGACCGTTTAGGCGTGTGGCCACCCAAGGTCCTGCACTATTCATGTTGGCACCCATCACATGCATTGTTGATTCCGTAGTCACTTACTGGGTGCTTTTTTCATGCTAGGTACAGTTCAGGCTCCTGGTACACCACACATGTGACAGGGACTGTCCCTGCCCTCATAGAGCCAGCAGAATACCAGATCTAAAAGTAATACCAATTGAGTTTTGGTTATGCTGGATCTGTGAAGGCTACAGGATGATGTTTGAGAGGGACCAGGTTCTCAAGATGGAATGGATCAGGAGGAACTCTCTCAGCAGGTGATGAGTTAGCCAGCACCTAATTTGGAGGAGCTGGGCATCCAGGGAGTCAGAAGAGTGGAGTTCCATCCAGAGCAGGCAGCAAGTGCAAAGGTTCTGAGGTCTGTTTGTGATGAAATTCCCTACATCGGTTCTTCATTGCAGGTGGTCCAAGCTGGTGGAACAGACCAGTAGTACCTTGGCAGAACAAAGCAGGGTTGGATTTGGATACATTTTGATTTGTTTAGAAGACTGTACTTATTTGAGGTCTTTTGGGGACACAGAGATAAAGGAGACTGGATTTGTTCCTCATGGAATCATGTTCACATAGCAGTGAGAAGACGTATGAACAGACAGTTGTGCTGCAGACCAGGCACAGGCTACAGAACAGGTCTGAAGTATCGTGACCCCCCGAAGGCTGGGCTTCCTTCTGGCTGGAGTGTCGTGCTAGCAGAGTTGTGCCTTTTGGGTTGGGTTCCCAGGGAGGAGATGGTGAGGAGCTAGCCTGCAGGTGGAAGTGTTGTTTGAGCCACGTTACTGAAGTGGAGACTGCAGGAAAATGGGATTTAGGGGAATGAAGATGACCAGGGCAAGAAAATACGCACTTGGGTAGAGAGAGGTTGGAGGAGTCTTAACTGTGTGCCGAGCAGTTTGAACCTGACTGCCCATCAGTCCCCTCAGAACCTGTGCTGGTTCTTGTGTCAGGTGGGCAGGTGCACAACAGCAGGACCGGAAGCTCTGCTGACCCTGGGGTGGTACCTGGGACCGGGCCGTGGGGTGTCTGTGTGGTGGTCTCGGTTAGTGGCCTCCTTTCCACATGTCCAGAATCTTTAGCAGTTGTTCTTTTTTTTTTTTTGTTGCACCCTAAAGTCTCTCTGTTACAAGGTTGTTACATGAGATGCCAGAATGAGCTAAAGGAGAAGCAGCCGGGGTGAGCGGTGCCTGGGGAGAAGCCTGCAGGGATATCTGGTTACTGGAGGGGAGAGAGGCATCCAGGGTGTCTCAAAGGGTTGAGTCTGAGTGGGTCGTGGTGCCAGGACGGGTGGCAGAAAAGCTGACGGAAGTGCTCATGCATGGGGCTGTGGTTCATTTTATTTTGGATATTCTGTGCTTAGCCTCTCAGTAGAGATGTCCACCAGGCTTCGGACATTCATTCATTCATTTATTCTAGTCTTCCTTGTGTAGCCCAGCCTGGCCCTGAGCCCACTGTCCTCCTGCCTCAGCCTGCTGGATGTTGGGATTATAGCAGTATGACCTTAAGCCTGGCTGGGCTAAGCTTTTAGAAGTGTGGCCCCGCTGTGTAGGATTGGAGGGGACAGGAGTGCTGCATCTGGTGGGCCCAGGGATTTTACCGAGGCGGAGACCACTATGGTGGATGGTACAAATGGCGGGGGCAGGAAATGAGAGGAGTGGCCGGAGGAGACAGTGGAGGAGACAGTGGAGGGCATTGACGGGGGAGGTGGGATCCAGGGCATCCTGAATGGATTGCTTTTGATCGCCAGGGCGGGTGTTTCTTCTGCGGTAACAGGTGAGCAGCGGGACAGGCGTCCCCAGGTGCCAAGGCAGCAGTGAGCGGCGCGGATTCTGTGTTCTCTCTGAGGCGTGAGGCATGACCATCACTTGAAAGTCAAAAGGGCCAAGAAGAAATGGGATATTTGAACTTGGGGAAAGGTAGAAGTAGTAATTGTGCAAAGAGGGCAAGAAATTCAGAAATTTCTGGGTAGTGCTGGTGCCTGGTTGAAGTGGGGAGTGTGTGTGTTTAGACACCCATCGCCTGGTTGTGTGATTTTTCTCCAAGGATACCCTGGTCCTGGGGCACAAAGCCGATGGGAGGTGGTTCATCTGGGCCTGGAGCATAGTGCATTGGCACCGTGGCTGGAGAGAAGGTCGTGGGACCGGAGGCATTTGGCAGAGAGCAGCTGTCACTGTGGTCTGTGGAGTCCTCGCTCGATCAGGAGGGGACAGGGTGAGAGGAAACAGGTAGAAAGCAAGGTGCAGCAGCCTGGTGGCTCCAGGAGCTGAGCAGGAAGCCACGTGGCCGTGTGCGGGGTGGCGGGAGGCTGTCTGCATTCGTGAGGTCGGAGCAGGCACAGGTCCCTGAGGATGGCGGTGGTGTGAAGGTTCAGTCTGTCTCAGATGTGGGAGAGGGGCTGAAGAGAGTGGCCGTCAAGGAGAAATGAGAATTTCAGGGCTGCTGGGCCACAACCCCAGGTAGGGTCTACTTCTCATTGTTGGGTGTTCCTGGGTAGCAGTAGAGTTTCCCTTGGTGTTAGTGGTGACCTCTCTCATCTCCAGGGACTCTGAGAAGTAGGGGATGGGAAATGTCGCGTGGACTTGTTTTGTACCCTGTTGTGGATGGTGACACGGGACCCATCCTGTTTCTGTTTTCTGTGGAGCGTTTGACATTTGTTTGCAAGTGCTATCGCGTGACCTCACAGAGCCGCCTCACTGGCTGCCTGGGAAGGAGGAGCAAGGGCAGAGCCTTGCTGACCACTTACTGACAGCCATGGTGGGTGGTGCAGCGAGGCTGGGCTGGGCTCATGTTCCCTGATTGGCCTTCTCTGACCCACGTAGCGCCTGATTTATAGGTCACTCAATAACATCAAGGCAGTTTTTTCCCCCTCCTTGACATGAGCAAATTAAACGCATATAATTTGCAGAAAGATCTTAATTGTGGCTCAGATTCCTTGGATGTACTAAAGTTTACTGGTGGTGGACACTGGCCAAGTTACCAACTCTCTGTCCTTAAAAAAAAAAAAGCCTTTTAAAAATGTCACTAAAAAAAATAAAAATGTCATTTAGCTTCTTGGGTTGTCTCTAGGTACTTAGGAAGAAGCTACGGCAGTGAATAGTGCTGCTCCCATGACCTGCTTTGGATGCACCCTGAATTGTAATGCTTTTTGGTCTTCTGTAGTCTGGGTCCTCATTAATTATCACTGTCCTCCAAGTAGCTAGTGTCCAGAGTTTCTTATGTCTGCTGGTCAGAG
>RJWM01019829.1:0-38288 GCA_004363535.1 Dasyprocta punctata | reverse complement strand
ATTTTTAGCACAGCCTGATTTCTATCTCTGCCCCAGGGATAAATATGGGTATCAAGGTTGTAACAGTGACTTAGAATACAACTTCCCTTTCTGGAGTTGTGTATCTATAGCTACTTATAAAGGAAGACTAAATGACACACAAACCCTAAAGGTGTACTGAGACCCATCTAATCCAGGCTGTAAATTGGGTACATGAAATTCCAATTATTCTCCCCTTGACTGATCCTTATGACCTGACCTGGTATTCAGGTCAAATTTGGGGAATATATGTCTAGGAAAAAGGAAGAGTCTCAGGAGGCTGCTTCGTCATCCAGGGGCTATCCATACAAGATGGTGCCATGGTAATAGGAATTGACCTCCTCCAACAAACCCATGCTTACCCTCCCATGGAAACCCAACCACTCTTAGCAACAAGGGAACCAAGAAAAAAAGCTAAAATCAAAAAGACCACTCCTGTTCCACAGATATACAACACCTGCTGCAGTCAGTACATAATGCTTTAAATCAAAGTTTTCCAGATCTTGCTTAAGATTGCTGGCTTTGTCTCAGATCTTCACCCTCATTTTAGTATGGGGTGCCTGCTAATAAAACCCTATACCACTCTATACCTGACAGATGTGATCACCCCACAATGGTTCTAAATTCCCTCCCAATTTATGGAAATTACAATATAGCACTAGGCAAAGAATTGTCAAGAGTTACAAAATGAAGAGGGAATAAAGAGGAAAACAGAGAGTTAAATTTTTATTTCTGAGGTCCTATACTAGCCTGCAACTAGCTACTCCCTTGAGCAGATTTGTTTTCCAGCACCAAGTGCATATTTATAACAAATCCCACCCTGAACCTGTATGTTGCCTCGACCATTTCCCATAACTCTGAGCTTGCCCAGAGTTTGAACTTGCCTTAGTATGCAACATATATAATGTAATTTTCCCTTAGGCCAATCAATAATAATGAGATAAAATGTAACCAATCAATAACCACCAAATACTCTGCTTCTGTACTTCCATATAAATCCTAGAGATTGAGGCCTGACACTTTGGGAATGATTCCAGGTCATTGGAAAGTCAGTCAATGTTAATAAATCTGTCTCCAAATCCCACGTACCATTTCAGTGTTTCAGTTTGCTACTGTGTCAGGGTTGGGGAAGCTTCCACCCAGATTTCAGAAGAAGGGCCTAATAGGACAGGAATGTAGAACATTGGAGGAAAGTTGCAAGGAGTGAGCAAAGCCAGCCCAAAAGAGAACCCAAGAGGGCTACAACTACTGGCAATGCCATAGGGGTAGCTACCCCCTAACCCTTTGTGGTTCATATCTGACCACAATTTGCCCAGGAACTATGGGATTTAATGTTTACCCTGCTGGATTTTGGTCTTTCTTGGTCCTGTGCCTTCATAGTCCCCCTTATTTCTCCCTTTTGGAATGCAAATGCTTACCTTATTCCTTTGTATCTTGGAAGTGTTTAACCTTTTTTTTTTTTACAGGGGTTCACAGCTAAGAATTTGCCTTAAATCTCAGAAGATACTCTGGACTTGGACTTATGAGCAATGTGGAAACCATTAGGAATTTGGCAAGTCTTAGAGATGGATTAAATGCAATTTGCATAAAGGTTGGGCACGAGTCTTTTGGGGGCCAGGGGCAGAATGTTATGGTTTATATCTAAATGTCCCACTGAATCTTCATGAGCTCATATGCAAGGATTTGGGGAGGTGATTTGATCATGGAGGTGTCATACCTATCAGTGGATCAGTCTACAGATGAGTTTATAGCCAAATACAATTGAGAGGAAAAAACGGTCACTGGGGCATGGCCTAGAAGGGTCTATCTTCTTCTTTCTTCTTCTTCTTCTTCTTCTTTTTCTTCTTCTTCTTCTTCTTCTTCTTCTTCTTCTTCTTCTTCTTCTTCTTCTTCTTCTTCTTCTTCGTCTTCTTCTTCGTCTTCTTCTTCTTCTTCTTCTTCTTCTTCTTCTTCTTCTTCTGCTGCTGCTTTTCTCACTCTCTCTCTCTCTCTCTCTCTCTCTCTCCTTCCCACCACCATGAAATGAGCTGTTTCTCCTCTGCCATGCCCCTATGCTGTGCCCCCCTAACTTGGAGCCAACTGATTATGGGCTGGAATCTCTAAAGACTGTGAGCCAAAATAAACCTCTCCTCCTTAAATTTGTGGGTTGTTATGGATTAAAAACTGGTGGTCAACTTAACACCAGCTGAATTAAATCAGCATGGTGCTGCATTTAGATGGCCCACCTGAGGAAAGTTGCAAGCATAAAAGGAGACATGGAGAGGAAAAGCCTGGTATTGTGGTTCTCCTAAGTGTTGCTGTTTGGAGCAGTTGGTTCTCCTGGAGGAACTTGTCATGCTGGCTTCTCTGATATGAATTCAGCTATTATCACCAGAGAAGTTCAGGATCTTGTCACTGAGAGTGGCTATGGTTCACTTTGGAGGAGCTCTGGTCCTTACCTTGAGCATTGCTTCCTGGCTCCAGAGAGGACGATGTGTGCTGTTTACTCTCCTGGAGGTTTGTCGCGCTGGCTTCCTGATATGTACTCTATTGTTCTTATCATCAGAAGATCTCAGGACCTCATTGTCACTGAGGATGGCTGTGGTACTTTTCAGGGGAGCCCTGGTCCTTATTTGGTGCATCACTTCCTGGCTGCACTGCAGAACCCTCAACCTATGGGCACAGCTCCTTCACCCCGCTGGCATAGACTTTCTAGCTTCCACCACTGACCTTTGGGCCTTGCCAGCACAGATCTGTAAAACAGACTTGCATGAGTCACTGTTATGGGCTCTAGGCCTCCAGTTGGATGCATGGGAGGCACTGTCATGGGCTCTAGGTCTTCAGCTGGACTCATGCAGGACATTGCTGTGGGATCCAGGCCCTTTGCTGGATTTTCTAGGTCTTTAGTGTTGAGGACAGACTTCCTGCACTTTCTTGTATTTAACTCTGGGTGACCATCATAAAATAATGTTAGAAATTCTGTGTCCTGTATGTAATCATTCTCCTTGCAAACCCTGATGGCGACATGGGTGTCAGAATTGTGTCTCAGTGACAAGAAAGTAACTAAGACAGTTGATATTTTAAGTCACCAAGTTTTACAGCACTAGGCGACCAGAACAAGCTATTATGAGAGCTAAGTTAGAGTTAATGCCCTAAAGCACTAGAAACAGTGATTATTCTATTAATGTCAGCAGATACACTTCCACTATGTTCCCATTTGACAAGTAAAGCAATTGGGATTCAGAGCGGGTACCCAGAACTGGAAAGTGACACAGCCAATCCCATCCCTAGATCTCCTTGACTCTAGATTCTGCTCTTCCCATGGCTCAGACCAGCCTTTCCCACTGGAAGCCCACTGGAAACAAAGGAAGTTGCATTTCCCCTGTGGCATATCTGCCTGGCTCTGGCTCAGGCTTCCTGCAGGAAGCTCTCAAACCCTCCCCACCAAAATCATCACATCATTAGAATCTCGTTTCCTCTTCCCAGAGCCCTGTGAGAAGGTTTGGCAGGGCATGGATGGAGCAGCTAGCGAAGACAGTGCCCACCACTCAGCCCTAACTCCCACTGTCCCTGCTGCGCACACTAAGCTGCTTCTGTCCCTCAGAAGCTCCAGGACCAGGGCTTCAGTGTGCCTAGTTGGTGGCTTTGAGCCCAGTGGACAATTACTCAATTCCTTTGAGCCCAGTGGAAAAGGCCTTTCCATGGAGTCTGCAGCATCCTGCATCCTGCATCCTGAGCAGAATAGCAATGACCAGGTCCTAACGCCAGCACCTACAAGACCAGATGCACAGCTGACAGGGAGTTCAGGGTCTTCCCACAACCAGCTGTGGGGCACAAGGCAGATCCCTCTGTGAAAACATAGCAAAGTGAGGGGTGTTCTTCTCCATACCCTCACCCTCCTCTTCTTAGTGTTCTCTCCTCTCATTTCTTTCTTCCTCTTTTCTATATTGTATCATTCTCTTCTCCCACCATGCATGTACACACACACACACACACACACACACACACACACACAATCTCCATAACAGACCAAGACACCCAGCCCAGCCAACGGAGCTGCAGACAGAGGTTGAAGCCCAGGAGCTGCTGGAGTCCAAGAAGGGCTGCCATGGAGCTCAGAGGCCCCAGTTCTTCCCTCCCCAAAGGCACCAGAGGAAAGGTTTGAAAGTCTAGGTGTCTCTCCCATCCCCACTAACCATTCTGCTTCCAGCTGTACCACAGGACCCAGCTGAAGGCCATGATTAGGACCCTGTGACATCAAACCTTCCCACTGCAGAGACTACAGTGTGGAGTTGGAGAGGAGGGCTGCAGAATCAAGATATCTTGGCTCCCCAGAACTCTTCCTGGTGCCTCTGAGGTCCTCTCTGTACCACTGCCTCTGTTTCAAAGTCCAGAGGACAGGACGAGAGACTGGGATGCTCTACAGGACCCTTTATTATACATGAAGAGCTTATGTGACATCCCTGTGATCTGATGGTTCAAAGCAGGTGGGCAGAAATTTGATTATTATCTGTCATGCCCACTGCCACTGTTCCCCTCTCCTCACACCAGAGTTGAGCCTTTTCTCCTTTGTGTTTGGTCAGGAGCCTAAGGTGAATTGTGAGCTGTTGATTCTAAGCGCCTGCCTCCAATGTGTCCTTGAAGGTTTGGTTTCTCTCCTGGGAGGATTGCTTTGGCATGACGAAAAGAGGCACATGGAGTGACACTAGATTAGGGAAAATGGCAGAGATGAATCATATCCAGAAATCACAGCCCATACTTATCTGTCTAAACACCATGGGGGAGGGGCACAATTGAGTAATGATGAAGAGCCATTTGCTGACAATCCTAACAGCAGACTCCCGGAGGACACATCTGAATGCAAGAATGGCCCCTTCTCCCAGATAGATAGCTTTGCAGGAATGCAGCCTGTGACAGCTGGATAAGAAGAGAAGCAGTTCTCATATCAAGAGAATCCCCCGCTGAGCCCTAATCCTAGAAGAGCAGGAAACCACTGTGACACCATGACGGGGAGTCATCAGGCCGTGTTAGATGAGGAGACCAGACCCAGAAAAGTAGAACATTGGCCTGCTCCAGGTCAAATCTCATTACTGGATTCAAATCCACCCTACTCCAAAATCATCCTCTAGTCTCCACACGATGGAGGAAGGCATACCCATTTAATGGCAAAGCCTGTGCGTGTCAGTGCAGCTAGGAGGGCTAGACATTCCTCCCAATGCTGGGAGATTTATGCAGCTAATTTCCATTAGTACTAATAGAAGAAAGAAAAAGCTATTTTTCTTATAATTAGAAGAGAATTCAGCCTTCGCAGTCAATGAGTCTAATATCTCAGCTTATATAACAAAAGAAAGAGAAAGTAAATAGATGTAATTAGGGGGGAGAAGAAATAATTTGGATTACTAGCCACAGAAGTGATGAGGCGAAGGTATAATACAATTCTGGATGGAAATAGCTCTCTGCTGCCAATCAGGGCAGATTTCAAATCCCCATTGTGGCCCATCATGTAGAGAACTGAATGGGCCAGTTCTACACAGCATGTTAAGCATCTCCTAACTATGTAACGGAGACTTTCTATGCCCATTTCAGGGATTAAAAAACTGAGGTCCACAGATACAATGCACCTGGCAAGTCATAATATATCTCATCACAGGGCATGTATCCAGCAGGTGCTTACTGCATGCCAGGCACATGTCCTATAGATATTCAACCAGACAGAGATGATACAGGAGCCAGACCCCCTCCTATTTCACATCAAATCCATTCTCCTTCAGAGGATGAACTAGATCAATATTTGTTGACTGAATGAATTCTCTCGAGGTTCTGATTCTTCAGCTGTTTCTCTGTGCTGGCAAGAGTTCCAGCAGAGGGGCAAAGGGAGGAAGCAGCTGCAGCAGCAGCCTGGAGCTCATCAGCTCGCATTGGCAATCTGTGCCTCAGAGACAGGTGACTTCTGCTAGGACCCAGCTCAGTTCTGGTCCTGCAACCCACAGATCTCCTGACTGCCACCTGCTTTAGGCGGCTATGAAAGGTGTTAGCTAATGGAGTATTGATTTTTTTATTTTGAGAAGCAAAAATTTCAGGTACTGCTACAATCGATAGCCAAGGAGAGAATGAAAAGAAAGTAGGGTGAAAACCCAGCCCCTCACAATTGTCAAGCACTTCCTCTTGGCCTCACAAGGCCTCTTCTTTCCTCATGGGGACCACAAGAGGGAACAAGAAGCTGGAAGGGAAGAAACACACAGGAGGGGCAAGGGTGTGCCATGTGCTGTGTGCCTTTGCAGCAGTCCTGGAGCAGGGTTACTTCTGCTCTCTTACAGATGAGGAAGTCAGTGTTCAGAAAGAGTAGGTCCCTTGTCTACTGTCATACTGCAACCACTGAGTTACAGAGCTGGGACGTCAGCCTGTGTCACTTTGTAACCTGGGCTGTTTATGTTACACTGAGAGCAAACCCTGAAACACTGACTCTAAGGAGAACTTTAGAGGTGCATCTTGTTACACCTTGATCTAAAATGTCTTCCAAAAGGCTCCCGTGTTCAGAGTAAGGACTTTGGCAATATGATTAGATTGTGCAGATACTGTGCTCATCAGTGTATTAACCCATAGCTGAATGTGATTTTAGGAGTTGGAGCCTAATTGAACAAGTCAGGTCACTGGGAGCATGACTTTGGAGAGTACATCCCATCCCAGTCTCTCCCTCCCTCTCCTCTTCCTCTCCCTCTCCCTCCTCCCTCTCCTTCTCTCCATCTCTCCTTGTTTTTGCTATTACTCTTTCTCTTGCTCTTGCTCTCACTCTTTCCCTGCTCTCTACTTTCTGCTGCCATAGGTGAACAGAGCTGGGCTAAAACTAGAGTTAGAGCTAGGGTTAGTTTTAGGGTTAAGGTTAAGATTAGTGTTAAGTTTAGGGATTAGAGTTAGGGTTAGGTTTAGCATTAAGGATAGTGTTAGGGTTAGATTATAGTTAGGGTTAGGACTAGGGTTAGGGCTATGGCTAAGGCTAGAGTTAATGTTGGGATTAATATTAGGATTTGGAGTAGAATTAGGTTTAAAGTTAGTTATAGTTAGGTTTAGGGTTAGGTTTTTTATTGAGGCTGGGGCTATTGATAGGGATATGGCTATGGTTAGCATTAGGCTTAGGTTTAGGGGTTAGGGTTAACACTAAGGGAAGGGTTAGGGTTATTGTTATCTTTAGGTTTAAGATTAGGGTCAGGATTTGGGCATGTTTAGGCTTAGGTATTGGATTAAGGCTTTTGTTAGATCTAGTTCTAGGGCTAGGTACTGGACTATGGATAGAGATAGATTAGGGCTATGATTAATGCTAGGTTTAGCGATATGATTAGGGTTAGAGTTCAGGTTAGGATTAATTCTAAATGTAGGGCTAGGGCTAGGATTAGAGGTAAATTTTGGATAGGGCTAGGGCTAGAATTAGGTTAAGGGTTGTCTTAGTTACATTTCGCTCATTGCCAAGACAAAATACCTGATGCCCAAAATTAGGGAAGGAAAGGTTTATTCTTACAGTTTCTCGGGAGTTTCAGTCCATACTTAAGTTGTCTCCAAGATAGCGTGGCATGGCAGGCCTGCTGTTCATGGTGGCTACAAGCTGCAAGCCGCAAGCCGTGCTGACAAGAGAGAGAGAGGGAGAGAGAGGTGGAAGCGGAATTGCAAGAGGAAGACCCGCCTTCCCTTACACTGTGTCTCAGCTCCATCCCTGGGCAGGCACAGCGCTCACATTGTCAATCAACAAACCAATAACAAACCAATAACTCAGCCCCATCAAAATTATATGAGGACTTGGGGGGACATAGCATACCCCATACAAGGGTTATGGTTAGAATTTGAGTTAGGGTTAGAGTTAGGGTTAGTATTAGGTTTTGGACTACGGGTAAGGCTAAGAGATACGGTTTGGGATAGGTTAGGGTTTTGCAAAAGCTAGGCTTAGGATCAGGGTTGCATTAGGGTTAGGGTTAGGGCTAGGCGTTAAGGTTAAGTTAGTGCTAGGGCCAGGGCAAGAATTAGGTTTAAAGTTATATTTAGTGTTTGGGGTAGGTTTAAGATTTGGTTTGGGCTAGCATTTGGCTTGAGTTTAGCATTAGAGCTAGAGTTTGCATGAAGACTAGAGCCAGTTTTTTGTTTAGATTTAGGATTAAGAATAGTATTGTGTTAGAGTTAAGGGTTAGGGGTTAGGGTTAGTGCTAGTTCTAGGGCAAGAATTAAGTTTAAGTTTAGGTTTAGGTTTAGGTTTAGGTTTAGGTTTAGGTTTAGATTTAGGATTCCAGCTAGGTCTTGAGCTAGATCTAGGCTTAGTTATATGGCTAGGGTTATATTTAGGGTTAGGGTTAGGTGTTGGGATTAGACTAGCATTAAGGCTAGGACTTAGCATTAAAGCTAGGACTAAGTTAGGGTTAGGTGTTAGGATTAGACTTAGCATCAAGGCTAGGACTAAGACTAGGGTTTGTTTTATGACTAGCACTAGGTTTAGGGTTAGAATTAGGGTTAGGGTTAGAATTAGAAAAAATGGCCACTAGGGTTAGGGTTAGACAGCGTTAAAGCTAGATCTAGGATTATGGTTAGGTTAAACATGAGGTTAGGATTCAAGTTAGGGCTATGATTAGTATTATAGCTAGGATTTGGGTTAGAGCTAGAGTTAGGCCTAGTGCTATGGTTAGGGATATGGTCAGAACTAGGATATGAGGTTCGTTTCCTATACGAAAGGCCATAGTTCAGCCCTTCTCAAACTCCCATGTATCTTTAAAACCTAGAAAAAGCATCTTTATAGAAAAATCAAAAATTAATTTTGCTTCTTGTTTTACAGGTTCTTTATAAGGCAGATCATTCTCACTTGCAGCCACTACCCTTTTCTTCTCTGACCCTTCTTCTCAGTGTTAGAATAGCTGCATTTGTTGAATATCCACTACATGGTATACGTTTTTTTGCTCATTGTTTTTGATGTGCTCAAGTGTCCCACAAAACCCCCTTAATGCATAAGGTGTTACTATCGGTCCTATTTGTTGCATGAGAAAACTGAGATCTGGAAAAGTAGTATGTCCTTTGGTTAACATAGTGGGAAGCCAGTATTTCAACCCAGAAACCCAGGGTTACTTTTGTCACTCATTACCTCAGAGCCTTACAGGAAGCTGCCAGCTAAGGCAGTGTAAGTTAGATCCACAAATAGTGGCTAAGGTTCTATGCTGGGGTCAGTGAACCCAGAATGAGGAACTAGCCCCACCCACTTGAGTTAATTATATGATTGAGACAAGTCACTAGCTCCTGTGATATTCTATATCTGCATCTGGGTCTCCAGGGCATGTTTTCAAATGACCTGTCCTGTTCATCCTCTGCTCTTCTGCACATCTTCCTCTTACATTCCAGTAGTACTTATTATCTACCTGTTTCTACTCCCTGTGTGCCCCCAAATTCCCTTGCCAAAGCAGTTCCTTGTGCGGCTGCCGCCTTTGTCATCATTTTTCACTTCAACAGTCTTCAAGTCCCTAGGCTGAGTGCTATCTAGAATCATAAAGAGGTCTAATTTTAAAATAGAATTAGAAATGCATGCACAGGGGTAGAAATGTGGTGAATATTCTCCATCCACAGAGCAAAATAGCCTTCTGGGGGTATACATTTGTTTTGATAATCTCTTACCGAGTAATAAACCATTCCAAAAGTTAATGGCTTGAAACCACAGTGATCTATTTCACTCACAGACACACAATTCAGTTAGGGCTCAGCAGAAGCAGCTTATCTAGATTCCATGCAGCACTTGCTGGAGTAGCTAGATCAAGGGCAAGAATGTATCTCCAGTGCTGGTGAGTTCATGCTGTCTCTCAGCTGGAAACTTGGCCAGGGCTTTGGGCTGGGGATGTCATCCCTCCCCCATTGGGACCCCACAGGACATTCGGGCTTCCTCACAGCATGGTGGCTATTTCTAAGAGTCAATACAATGCAGATATGTGTGACATTTTCATGAACCAGCTTCGAAAGGCACCTAAGATCACTTCTGCTTTGCTCAATTGGCCAAAGCCCAATCAGTTGTCACCAAGGCCACCCAGGTTCACAAGAACACAGAGATAGAAGTGTCCATGAAAAAAAAAAGAAGTGTCCATGGGGCAGTAAGGTTCTGGCACACAGGCTGAGAATACTGCTGCAGCCATCTTTGAAAAACATTATCTGCCCCGTTTGCATAATGGGTCTCCTGTGATCTCCTGCTATTGACTTAGAATTTCCAGTTGTTTCTTACATCTCTGAGATAGGTACAAACACTACAGAGGTGTAGAATCTGGTAACCTGGGATACTGAGCACACAGTGGTGAATTTCATGATAACATTGGGTCTCAGGGAATATCAAAGGATCCCTCCAAGCCCCAGGCAACATAAGATCAAAAACTTTTCCTCCCTCCCTTTTTGTCTTGTGGGTTACCATAGTGATAGGAAGACTAGAACTGAGAAGCACATGGAGAAATTATAATAAATTGGAGCTTAGAAGGTGCATCAAAGGTCACCTACACATACACACCTACTCAGGTATGTAGTAAATGCTGGCACTCAGGATTGGAAATCAAAACAAGTGAATTATATTTTTTAAGGGTCTTCTGGACAGAAGTCCTCTACCTTCTTTTAGATGGCCTGAGCACCCAAAGAGACAGTTCCTTAGACAGCAACTTCCTCTGGAAAATCTTTCATGGTTCTCCAAGTGAGACCCACAGCACAGAGCACAGCCTAGCCACACAGGAGGTCCTCATTCTAGATTGTAAAACTGAACTGACTGTCTCCACTTCTTTCTACTACAATGTTCTTGTCAATTTATCAGAATCACACCCTCCTCTTTTTTTTTTTTTTTTTTTTTACTCAGTAATAGGGATTGAACTCAGGGCCTTTGTACTGAGCTATATCATCAGCCTTTTTTTTTTTTTTTTTTTTTTTTTTTTGAGGCAAAGTCTTGCTAAGTCCCTAATTTATCCAGACTGGCTTTAAACTTGTGATCTTCCTGCTTCCCAGGCTGCTAGGATTACAAGTTTGGGCCACCATGTTTTTAAGCCTCTGTAAATATCAGGGCTGCTTGAGGAGGGCAAGGACTGTGGTACATGTACAAATTTAACTTTGCTCTATAGTTGGACAGTTATTTCTTCTTTTTTTCCCTATTGTAAGTAATGTTGTCATGAGACACAGATGAATAAAACCTTATCTACATTTCAGATTATTCCCTGGGGCTAAATTCCAAGTTTGGTAACTATTGAATAGGAGAATATGAACATACCGATGGCTCTTGATTCAAAACAGAAAAAGGTTCTCCAAAAAGGAGGCAATTTTCTCTCTGTGGCTTCATTCTAAATGGCAACGATACTAGTAGTAATAACATCTGTAATAATAATAGAAACATAATACAGTACTCCTCGTGTATCCTTTTAAACTCTTGACATGAATTATTTTAGTTAATCCTCTTCACTACCCTATAAATAAAGCACTTTATTATCTCCACTTGCAGACAGGGAAACTGACAGAAATTGTCCTTACCAAAGGACACGTAGCCAAAAGATAGCTGGCAGGGATTCAACTTGGTTCCTGCACAGCAGCCTGTGAGTATAACCTCCTTCCTTCTCTGTCACGCATAGAGAATGCAGGTCCCTTCCCTTCATCTACTGCTATGGTGTAAATCTAAAATGTCCCCAAAAAAGTTGCAAGTGTTCAGAAGGTGACTGGATCACGGGGGTGCAACACTGATGAGTTCATAGCTGAATATGCTATAAGGAGGAAGGACCTGGCTGAAGGTGGGTCACTGGGGGCATGACCTGGAAGTGTGTATTCTCGTCTCCAGTTTCTCCCTTATCTCTCTACTTCCTGACTGCCATGAGTTACACAGATTTCTTCCCAAGCCCCTTCTACTATGTCATTTCTGCCTTGGAGTCAGTCAACCACAGAATTAAACCGTGAACCAAAATAAACCTCTCCTCCTTTAAATTGTGGTGTTAGGTATTCTGTTCCAGCAACAAGAAAGTAACTAAGATTGTAACTCACGTGAGGCCATTCGGTGACCTCCAGTTTCCACCTAACTGCATGGGTCTCCCCAGTGGCATTAGTCCTGAGGCTAAGGTTCCATCCCCTAGAAGCAGAGCTAGGACAGGAATTGCAGACCGTGGCTTACTGAGGGAGGGCCCTTGAGAGAAGCAGAAAGGGAACAACTGGGTGAATGAAAAATCAAGTAAGGGTGTGGCCTCAGGTCAAGTGGTCCCAAGGCTTGATCCATCTTGCAGACTCTGGAGCAGTCACAGGGATCTTATCAATCTGACTCACCTAGGATGTCAGTCATTACCTGTGCTATCGCACAGGTGACCTCCTAGGGGAAATAGCCCCTGCCATCAAAAACAATGCCCCAAAGACAATTCCCTAAGCAGCTGACAGTTGTTAGCAGCCCCCATTCATAGCAGGTTGGAGATGGATGAAGGGGAGCTGGGCAGGACACCAACAGATTGTCCTATGCAGCAGAGCTGCCCACTCCTGGGCAAGGGTATGAACCAACAGTCTGAGTTCAGGCCTTCCACATGCCCATGGGTTGCACGGCAGGCACACTGTCAGCCAAGACTTCCCTGCTGGATTCCCTCACCTGACTCAGAACCAATACAGTCAGCATAGGAGTGGTACTGGGAAACTCCAGGGAGATAGAAACAAAGTAAGTAGATGCTCAAATGCCTCCTGTATGGCTCATTTCACTGTAGGGAGGAAAGAAGGGATTCCGAGAAGGATGTTTGGAAGGTGGCCTCCAGAAGAATCTCCACAGAGGAGCGAGAAGAAGGGAAGGGCCCCTGTTCCCCCAAGGCCTTATCCCAGCCCACGTTCCCCATCTACTAAATCTTGCTGGACTTCAAGGGAATAAACACCAATCCAAGGCAGGTCCCGCCCTGGTGAATTTTAACAAATCCTGATGAATGCTGAGTTTACAAGCAACCTCAGTGCAGAGAAGAAGGTGTTAAGAGTGCAGAAGGAAACAACAACCATCAGAGGAAAGGGGCTCTCAGGAAAGGTTACAGAAAAAGTTAATAAGCCTGAGTCTCAGTGTGTTTGAATAGCAAGGGGCAAGAAGGACATTCCAGGCAGAGGAAGTCACATGAGCAAACAGTAGGGACCAACAGAGGGATTCAGGAGCCCCAAAGTTTCCTCCTTCATGTTTTTTAATAAACATTGTTTCTATGTTTTGGTTTTTGGGTTTTTGTTTTGTTTTGTTTTGTTTTTGCGTGCCTTGGCTCAAACTCTTGACTTCACACCTGGCAGGCAGGCGCTTACACCACTGGGCTAAATTCCTGGCCCCTTCTCCTTCATTTTATATTTGAGAAAACTCAAACTCCACCATGGCCTTCCGCATGCAGGAGAGCCAAGGAATTCAGTAGATGCTCAACTCAAGAAGACAGAAGCTTCAAAACAAGAGGGATCAAGTATCCTAGTCCAAGATCAAAGGCCTGGAAGCTCACTGCCCAGTTATTCATCTAAGTCTGCATTGAAAGGCTGAAGAAATTGGAGAGTGATGTCCAAAGACAGTGGTGAAGACTGGATCTCTTCCCCTGTTTACTCTGTGCAGGACACAAGCCTATGAGTTGGTGCCACCCACATCTGGAGTGGATCATTCCCCCCTCAGTTTTCTGGCCTAAATAAATCATCCACAGACACACCCAGAATTTTACTAATCTGCTAGGCATTTCTTAATCTATTCAGATTAACATTTCATGATTAATAGTCATAGATGGTGAAGGATGTCATCAAAAGGTAGTATCTTCAATCACAATCTTCTCTCTCTCTCTCTTTCTCTCTCTCTCTCTCAATCTAATCCTTTAACTCTTACGTCTCTTAAATGGCATCCCTGACAAATAGCACTTGCACACCTTGTTAGTCTTCTTCAAAGACCCAGATGTGACAATTCTGAAGATTACAGAGGTCTAACTTCCATGCCTTGGCGAGAGAATGAGATCCTAGCACAACTATGAAAGTTAAGAGGGTAGAAATCCCAACTTGGCAGAGAGGACAAGTTTTTGAAATCTAGTGTACAAAATGTAAGGATGTGGGGAAATAAATGTGTTAATTAGCATGACTTATTCATCCTAGAATATACACATGCATCAAAACATCAGGTTGCAGCCGAAAAATGTAACCAATTACTGCATTATTTGTCAGTTAAAATTTGTAATAAAGAAAAGCAAGGCATATCATTTCTAAGAGAAACTTTCTAAACATAGTCCACAGTCTACAATAGCCCAAGATTTTTCCACTTCATGGTGGTGCGAAAGTGATACAGACTGTACAAACTGTACTTCAGATTTTGAATTAGGATCTATTTTCAGGCTGGAACATGCAGTATGATACCCTCTCAATGTGCTGGGCAGCAAAAGTGAACTATAGCTCCACAATCGGGAGGAAACAACTAATGTTCTATAGAGTACTGTGTTGCTCAGCTAGCACATTAATCAACTTTCCTGTTGTTGAACACAATACCCAACACCCAGAATTCAAAGGAGGTTTAATTTGGCTCATGTTTTAAGGGGATTCAGTTCATGGCCAGCTGGCTCCAAGCGGAAACATCATGGCAGAAGGGCATGGCAGAGCAAAGTTGCCTAACTGGTGGCAGCCAGGAAGCAGAACAGGGGAACAGTGCTCGAGAAGAAGGGGCAAGAGACCAGATACAGTACCCAGTGTGATACCTCCATGACTCACCTAAGCACACCCAGAAGTGTGCTCACCAGCTCCCTAGATGGCTCGAAAGCTTAACCATCACAACTGTGATGTTCAGTAAGTTAGGTAGATTAAATGCAATTTAATTTAACCATATTTTCAACCTACAATGGGCTTATAAGACAGAACTCCTTTTTAATTCAAGGAGCATCTGCAATTAAAGAGACAAACCCGAGTTCTACAAGCAGATAGCCAATTGTTCAAACCAATATGGCTTTAACATAACTGTCAAATCTCTGGTGGGAAGGGAAAGAGTTCTAAAGGATTTTCATCCCCAAATCATACTGGTGGTTCTCAAAATGTGGAAAATACACTGATGGTACACAAAATTATTGAGATCAACATGGCATTACACATGTCCAACCATGCTGCATGTGGTAGTGCACACCCGTAATCCCAGCACTATGGGAGCCTGAGGCAGTGGGATTATAAATTCAAGCCCAGCCTGGGCAATTTAGTAATTTACCGAGCTCAGTGCAAAGGTCCTGAGTTCAAACCCCAGTTCTGAGGGAGAAAAAAAAACCCCACCATCCAACCACTCCTTTCTACTTCTTTTCCACTCATCCAGCAAATGCAGAGGGCAAATCTCCACTGGTTGAGGGCTTATCTTTAGACCTCTCTAGCCTTCTTCCTCTCTTATAATTCAAAGAGCCCTCACTTGAGTCTCTGCTTTCACTGGCAAATGCATCCATCTAGAATAGTTTCTGGTCACACTGTATTCATTTTGTTCTTGTTGTGCTTATATATAAGCTTCTGTTTTCCAACTGACAGTTCACTTTTTTTCCTCTAATTTTTTTTTAATTTTAGTTCATTAGTACATGTATGTAGTACAAAATATTTACATTCCTTGTGGAAAGCTGGTACGTATGCACAACACATTTTAACTCTTTAATATTTATATAATGGTCAAAAGTCTTGCAAATCTGTATTTAACTGCATTTTAATTGCCTATTCATTTTATGTATCTTTTTACTAGGATAATATAAAACTCTGTAAGCAAACCTGTGTAGAAGGAAACCCAAGGAGTGAAAAATAACCTGCCTAATTAAAAAAAAAGAAACATTGTATTTGTTTTTACATTTAGCATTTGTTTTACCTTTGTGATGTTGTTTTCTGTTTATAGCAGTGATATAAAATGTTCTGTTTAAAATATTTTGATTTAATTTCAAAATGCGTTGGCTGTATATTAAGTAAAAATAGAACATGGGTATAGATACAGCAAAAAAACAAAAAAAAGAAAAAAAATCACACAGGTGGTCTGTGAATGACTCAAGTTTGGTTAGGTAACTTAAGAAACTTGGTTCTTTTTTTATTATCTGGCTTCCTCAATTTTAACTCTTGGAGATGAGAAGCTCAGAGCCAGCTGGGTTAGAGGTGGTAAAGCTGCAGAGCCATAGAGGGCACTGCAGGCCTCCTCTACTGCCACACACCAAGGTCACAGCACCTCGGAAAGGCAGCCAGCTCACCAAGTTCCTTCCTCTCCATTCACAAGCCGGGAACAGTTGGAAAGCTACTGTGCAAATCGAGATGGGATTTTTTTTTTTTTAAGGCAGCATAATGAGCAGCAGTTTGAATGGAGACCAATTCTAATGTCTTTTTTGTTTCCTACCAGCCATGATAGAAATCACCATAAATGATGTCTTCATTCTGCTTCCGAGTGGATCTCTTATGTGGCAAACGATGAATTTTAAATTGCTTGATCAGAATTAACAACATTAGTCATTGCAAATAGCCTCTTAATTTCCGCAGAGCTGCCATGGGGAGCAAAAATAGCCATGGTGAGGAGGATTGCAGCAGACAGATGTGCCTGGCCGAAGAGGACGGGTGACCTCGCAGTGGGAGACTTTGTCCAGCCGCCGGGCAGTGCCAGTCCAAAGCTCCTGGCAGTGGTTTGCTGTTCCAGGCAGCCCTGGAGTCTTCAGCCCAATCTGTCCTTATCTGGCAAATCTGCAGTGAGCCTGCCACTCCCGAAACACGAACCTTCCCTGTCTGCTATCCTCGTGCCAGACATGTCCTCCCAGCCCCTGAGCTCATCAGCCATGAGCTGCTAATGAGGATCCACCATCCTCACACAACACCAGCAGACCCAGCTTTTAATTCCAAAAATAGAGAAAATCCCCTGCTTACAACTCTAAAGGACTGGGTGTGACAGCTCATGCCTGTAATCCCAGCACTATGGGAAACTGAGGCAGGAGGACTGCAAGTTCTACCTTGGGCAATGTAGTGAGAATCTGTCTCAAAACAAAAAATATGGAAAGGACTGCAGACGCAGCTCAGTGGGAAGGCCCCGGGTCCAATCCCAAGGTCCCAAGGTGGGGGTGGGGGATAGGGGGAGGCAGCACAACTTTCCAAATGGTTTCTTCTTACACTTTGCAAATTAAATTCCTTGGCCCTGTGCCGCCCACCCCCACACTGGCTTCCCGTACCTTCTAGAACATTCCAAGTTGTTCCTTCCAAAGAGATTGGTTTTTTTCTGCTGTGAAATGCCTCTCTCTGTCTTCCTCTTCCTGAAAACTCAGCTTAAAATCTACCACCACAGAGAAGTCCCCAGCTTCTTGCTGTGTCTCATTTCTACTGATTTCTAGTCACTTCTGTTTGCTTGTTTGTGTGACGGTTTTGTTGCTGTTTTGCTTTGTGTGTTTTCCTCCTTCTGTTAGCACTTCATAAGTCTCGAGTTTTTGTACTATAAAATTAATATCAAATTTTTTTTGAAAAAAAGTTCACAGGCCCAGTTGGTTCTACATCTAGAACACAGCCTGCATCTTTTTCTTTCTTTCTTTCTTTCTTCTTTCTTTTTTACTGAGGATTGACCTCAGAACATTTGCAATGAGCTACATCCTCTGCCCTTTTTTTATTTTTATTTTTTATTTTGAGATACAGTCTAAGTCACTATATTATCCAGGCTTGGCTTGAACTTGTGATCCTCCTGCCTTGGCCTCCCAGAGTGCAGGGATTACACATGCCCGACTCACAGCCTGCGCCTTGAGTTTGAACGTTCCTGTCTAATCCCACTTCCTGCAGCTCGGGCCTGGCCGCCTCTGCCCTCACTTGTACTGCAGGAGTTGTTCTCTGCTGACCCCAGCCCTTACCCCACAATACTCAGCAACCAGTTCAGACTTTTAAAAACATGAATCAAACTGCAACACTCTACTTCCTCTCCTGTCTTATCTTACATCCTGCTCTTCCTCACTCACAGATTTTCTATCCCTCCCAAGAACAAGCTCATCTCTCCCAGGCCCCAGAATCTCAGCACATGCTAACCCTAACCCTTCTGTAACACACCTTGACTGACAACTTTTCACCCTCAGATTTTACCTTGGGTCTTCCTCCTGAAGAGACTTCCCTGACCACCCTTACAGAAGTGGCTTCCCACTGCCTGGGCTCTAATACTGTATATTCTGTATCTTAAAAGCACTTCTCACAACTTACTGTTTTTCTGTGTTCATTTGGGGAGAGGGTGTTTCGTTTTGCTTTTTGTTTTTGCAGTACTGAGGATTGAATCCAGGGTCTCTGAACCAACCTACATCTCCAAACACCTCCCCCTTTTTTTTGAGACAGGGTTCTGTTAAATTGCTGAGTTACCTGGGCTGGACTCAAATTTGTGCACCTCCTGTATCAGCCTGTCAGAGTGCTGAGATTCCAGGTGCATGGTGCAATGCCCAGCTCATTCTTTTGTTTTTGTCTGTCCCCCACACTACAGCGCTAGCTATTTGACACAGGGTTTTGTCATAGCACCATATTCCCCAGCACCTGTCACACCACTGGCCATTTACACATGTGGTCTTGCTGAGCCCTTTCTATACCTGTGAGATGAATAAGCCTCCTCCTACACTATACACAAGGTTAAGGAAGCAGGGTGTAGTGGAGCATGCCTGTAATCTCAGCACACTGGGAGGCCGAGGCAGGAGGATTGCAAATTCTGGCCCAGCTTGAGCAACTCAGCAAGAAGTTGTCTCAAAACAAAACAAAAAATATACAAAAAGGACTGGGAATGTAGTTCATGGGGAACTGTGAAAAAAACAGAAGGAATAAATGAAGGAAGAGAGAGAAAGATAGGAAGGAAAGAAAGAAGGAAGGAAGAGAGAAGAGAAGAAAAAAGAAAAAAAGAAAAAAATCAAAGAAAAGAAAAGAAGAGCTAGGGATTTAGCTCAGTGGTTCAAGTGCTTTCCTGCTAAGCGCGAGGCTGTAAGTTCGATCCCTGGTACCAAAAAAAAAAGAAAGAAAGAAAAGAAAAGAAAAGAGCAGGTAAGGAAATTACTCAGCACCCACAGCTGAGCCAGGATTCAAAATCAGGTCTTTTTGTCCCTAAGTGCAAAGCTTTTGCTAAAGGTCCTTTCAGAAAGGAAAAGCCCTTTCTATTTGAGGTCAGATCCAACACATGCTCAACAAAAAAGCACATCCACTTTGCGAGTCTCTCTCTTGTCATTTGCAAAGTGAAAAGCAAGTGCCAGCCCCTCAGGGTAGTTTCTGTGCTGCAGAAGGGAACTTAGTCACTTTCTGCCTTTCCCAGGAAAGCAGTCTCTGCCTGCCCTGGCTTCCTTCAGTGGCAGCTGCTCACGGGGAGAAGCCACAGCCAGGTCCATGCTCGCCACACACAGGCGCGCCTTTCTCTTTGGTATCACAGAGAGCCCTGCTGTCTCCCAACCCACCAGGCACCTAACAGCTGAAAGGAGGCAGTGGCCAGGAACTTCTGGCTCCTGGCAGAGTCTTTGGCTCCACAGCACTTGCCCAGCACACACCATCCCCTCCTAGCTGGTGAGTTTGCTTATTTATCTGGATCTGGTGTTGGTCCCTGGACCGTGTTCACCAAAGCAGGGGTTTCCTCCCTTTTGTTCACTAACACGCCCGTCTGTGACAACATCTCCTGGATGTATTCTAGGTGTATTATATTTCCACTAGCACACCAGAATTGGGGAGCTTACATCCAGAAACCTGCACCTTGCTCACACCCAGCTGGCAGGTTAAGTGGGGCTATCACTCCACAAACACAGCTGTCCCCCAGGAGGAGTGATAAGATGCCAGGGAGGTGACACCACTTGTGAGTTGCAATCCCAGCACAACTGCTGCACCTCTGAGGATGTCATGGGCCCTCTTTGCACCCAGGTTTCCATCCCTGTGAAAATAGATGTGGTAGACAAAATCATGCCCCCTCAAGCATGTTCCATATCCTGATCCCCAGAACTGTAGCCAGGTTAATTTATATGGAAAAGGGGAATTTGCCCATATGATTGGAGAAGAATCCTATAATGAGACATTATCTTATAGTAGCATCCGGGTAACCCATCAAGTGGTTTAGGTCCTTACAAGGGGAAGGGAGGCTGGAGGAGCAGAGGAGAGGTGAGGATGGAAGCAGCAGAGTTAGAGAAATTTGAAGACGCCACTTTGCTGGCTTTGACGATGGAGGAAGCGGGTACACGCCAAGGAACACAGGACCTCTACAAACTGGGAAAAGCAAGAAAATGAACTCTCGCCTGAAACTTTTGGAAGGAGCCGGCCCTGCCAGCCAATCAAAACTTTAACATTAGCCCATCAAAACCATTTCAGACTTCTGAACTTCAGAGTCATAAGATGATAAATTCATGCAGTTTTAGAGTCTCTAAGTTTTCTGGTAATTACGAAATCAATACAATTAAGTAATAATACCTGTGGCATGGGGTTATTGTGGAAATTAAATAAACTTGTGCCCACACAGTGCCTGGCACATAGTGAGTGCTTGGTCCCACTGAATTAGGCATTTCATACCAAGGCAAGGTGCTACCTTTCCACTGCCCCCCAAAGAAGGACGCCATTCTTCAAGGATGCCAGGACTGGATCTGCCCCCCTGGTCATCTATCCTGCAGTCATTCACTTCAATACACACCGCACTTTAAAGTAAAATCAGCAGGGCTAACATCCTCTTCTGCCTGTCTTCACAGGGGAATCATGGGGAAGTTTCTGGATCTGTTTTGATTTTGTCTCCATCAGCTGCCAAATGGAGCTAATCACACCTCCCTCAGAGCATCCCTGTAAAGCCAGGAGGTGAAAGTATATGCATGATGTTCAGCTGTCCCACAAGCTAGTGAGTTCCCCGTCATTCAAAGGGTCCAAGTTACATTCTTAAAATTACTCATCTCAGTACTCCATGCTTTGAAGGGAGGGTATCCAGGTTGATATGAAATGCCACAGCAGAATTCAGGGAAGAAAGCATCTTTTGAATCACTCATTTCAGCCCCTTCTTCAAAGAGGGGTAAACTGAGGCCCGCAATGAGGAAGCAGAGGCCCCCTCCAGATCCCTGCCTGCACCAACCCTCTGAACTTCCAGTAACCTTCGTTCCCACATACTTCCCCCACATCTGCAAGCGGAGCCAACTGTCTGTTATTAATATTAATGCAGTAGAAAATTAACCAGGTTCACAATACCATCTTCCAACCTAGAACTCTGGCTGCGCCAGGGCCTCATTTACCACCAGCTCCCACTGGCTTAGAACATATTACAGGGTCCAGGCCAGGGGGAAAGGGGACATCTAACTTGTCCAAAATGGGCACAGAGGGCCAGAGAGAGGAAGGTACAGACCACACATGAGGAAAGCTCCTGAGCTGCTGCCCCGCAAGCTTCCACTTCTCTTGAGAGAACTGGTATACCTGTTTCTCCGCTTGGGCACTCTCCACCCTGCCATTCAGGAAGAATTATCATTCTACCACTCCCGTCATCATCCCCATCACCTTCATCTCCATCTCTATGCTTCTCAACACCATCAAAGTTCTCACCACATCAACATCAACACGTTGACCTCTCACTGTCCAATGCATAACCGTGAGATAAACAGAGAGCAGAGACAGACTTGTGAGCATTGTGACGGCCAGCAAGAAGCTAGAAGACCAGGAAGGAAAGCTAACCTGAAAGAAGAACAGAGACCATCCTTAGGTGTAGAGCCATGACCGCATTGGCACAAACTGAGGGCAATAAATGGCCACTTTCATTTTTTTCATGGGATGAGCAGTGTGCCAGCAGTCTGGGGTCTAGAGCTCAGGTCCTGGCCTGGCTCCTGGTATGGGACCTTAAGGCAGGATTTCTCAACCTTGGCACTTTTGACAGTTCAGTCAGGATTGTTCTTTGCAGTGGGGCTTCAGGATGCTCAGCCCCATCCCTGGCCTCTGTCCACGTGATGCCAGGAGCACCTCCTCCTGCTGTGTTGTGACAGCCACACTCTCCCTAACATCACCAACATTCAACTGGTAGCAAAACCTGCCCTGGGTAAGAAACACAGCCTTAAGAAAATGAACCATTTAAGCTTTTAGTCTTCAGGTTTCACTTATTAAATGCTCAGGTCCCACTGTCAGCCTGCCGGGGTTTGAATCCTGTCTCCACCAACTGCTGCTTGTGGGTCTTTGTCTCTTTGCACCTCGGTTTCCTCTTCTGTACCACAGAGATGACAATCATGCCGACTTCATTGTCACTGTAAGAATTAAACACATAAGGCATGGAAAGTGCTTAGCAGAGAGCCTGGCACATAATTAGAGGTTTACAAACATAAACTATTGTCTTCTTACCCACCTCAGAGACACAGGGAAAGGAGTGAGGCACGTGTGCTGCTGGTTCTACTGCAGGCTCTCACTTCCCGTCCAGGTCTTCTGCTCTCCTCTGCTACTCAGTCAGTCCGGCTAGAATGACAGCTCTCGAGGAACCACGGCAGGACCATTTCTCTGAGGCTCACCCTTGAGCTTCTGGCATAGAAAGGCCCCAGCGTGATTCTCAATCCTGCTGCCTAACAGAGTTCACCTTGCAGTCTTGGCTCTAATCCCTTAGGGGAATAAAGAGATGCCACAAAGAATTCAAGGGCTTTCTTATTCTTTGTCCATTCATTACTATTGTTATGGTGCATTTGGCCAGCATATTATAGTTTTTAATCAGAGACCTCCAGTTACACAGTCTGAGCCAAAGGACATCACAAGCCGGGCATGGTGGTGCACGCCTTTAATCCCAGCACTCGGGAGGCTGAGGTAGGAGGAGCGTTGTGAGTTCAAGGCTGGCTTGGGCTACAACACGAGCACAAGGCTGGCCTGAGCTACATAGTGCGACCCTGCCTCAAAAAAACCAGGCCTGGGAGTTTGGCTCAGTGGCTTAAGCGCCTGCCCAGGCAGGCATGAGGTTGTGAGTTCAATCCCCGGTACCACAAAAAAATAAAATAAAATAAACAAAGACATCACAAAGAAAGTGATCACAAGACAGAAGGAGGGATTTCGTGAGCATGCACATTAAGTGCAAATGCAGCCAATCAGGTACATTAAATATGTGTAAGTTTTTTTATATCAGTGATACTTTAGAAGTCAGAAAAAGAAACAGAAGAAGGGAGGAAGGAAAGGAGAAGTTGAGAGAGGGAGATGAGGGGAGGGAAAGGAGGAAGGATGGAGGGAGGGAGGAAGGGAGAGGGAAAGAGAGAGAGGTAGAAAGAGAAAAAAATGCATATACTCTGGAAAAAGAAAATATTCACAGACCCAAAAAAAAACTGTGCTTCTTGCTTTCAGGCCCCAGAGGAATATCTCTCAGCCTCTGCCAAGTGTCAACAAAGTAACTTTGTACTTAGAAAGAACTGGATTCTAATTAAGTGACTTTGGACAAACCTCTTATAGTCAACCTAACCCCTGTCTTGCAAAGTAGAAGCTGCAGCCTCTTTCTCCTGCTGACGTTGTAAGGTTTGAAACGGATACAAAGTGCATGGCAGCATGTCTGAAGGTGGGTAATTCCTCATACTCTTAAGGATGATTGAGGATACAAGAAAGGAAAAATACTAAAGGAAAACAGACTTGCCCATGAGTAAGACAGGCTTCTGAGATGCCATGCCACTCCAAAACCCTGTGCCCTCCCCTGCCTGCCAGTGGAGGCCTGGGTTGCTCTGAATTTGTAACAAAGGAAGGGTCTTTCCTTGAACCCAGCTCAAACATCCTAGCCAAGACCACCTCCCAAGCTGGGAGAAAGAGGCTAGGCCCGTCTAACTAGGACCTGAAAATGAGCCCTGACTGCAGAAATAGGAGCCCCTGATTCCCATCGTGGCTCTGGGGCAAACACCCATAAAGCCTCTTTCCTGCCCTTGACTTTTCCCTTCCAATGAAAGAGAAGTTCTAAGTCCCACAGTTCCTCTTTGCGCCTTGGTTTTCTCACCCTCGAGTGGGATGCATGGTATGTAACTGCTTATATCACAGTTACCATGGGGCTCAGAGGTAGCAGGTGTGGGACTGAGGTCTCTGCCAACTGCACAATGCCATAAAAAAGAAAGGACACAACAGTCCTTGTCATGAGTCACTCTGCACTCCCTAGATGATCCTCAAGTTTCAGCAATTCCAGAAACTTGATTCAACATCCTAAAGTTCAACTGCCTTTCGTGTGTACTGTCCCAGACCCATAAATGTTCCAGCAACCACCTGCCCATCTTTGGCACCCATTTATCTCCAGGCTGTATCCTGAGAATTAGGCCTTTCTAACACCTGGACTATTAATCACCAGGCACTTAGAACTGGCACAAGGAATCAGTCACAGCATAATCATGTGGTACCCAACAGATGCTAGGAAGCAGCACAATAGCAGCACCAACTCCCAAGTAATCCATTAGATGCTGTGGCTTGGATGGCAAGACCTACAGAGGGAATTTCTTTTTAAAAAAATTGTAAGAACCAAAACAAGACTTTTTGCCCTTGAAACTTACAGACTGGGTGCAATAATGTGTGCCAATAATCCCAGCTACTCAGAAGCTGAGAGGAAAGATCGCTTGAACCCAGAAATTTGAGGCCAGCCTGGCAAATGTGCTGTCTCAAATGAAGAAGATTTAGAAGGACAACAAACATCCCCTTGTGCCTACAACCAAAATGATGAAATTTAATGAGTGCAAAGCAAACCTCATAAAATACGTAATTACATGTGTCCATGGGTACACGTGGATGTACATACATACCTGATGCATAGAGAGGGACATCCTGGGAAAAATCCCCTGGCTCCTGGAAGCACTGCTTCAGTGCCAACCCCAGAGCCACTGCTTAGCAGCCAAGTGGCTTTTAGGAAATGACTATCCATCTATTTAGTACATATTTGCAGTAAAAATGCTTACATTCCTTGTGTGAAGTAGGTACTTGTGCACACTTTTACTCCTTTTTTTATCCCCTTTCCCTCCCCTCCCTTCATCTCTTGATCTATTCCCCTTTGAGAAAAGTCTATCTCCCTATTTCCTATTATCTACCTTTTATGTTGCTCTTTATTTATAATTTGGATGTCTTTTATATAAAGATGCTATATTTAAGCCTGTGTGCCTGATTTATTTCATTTAACATTATGGTTTCAAGGTGCATCCATTTCCCTACAAATGACTCCAGTTCATCTTTCTTTATGGCAGAGCAGTACTCTATTGTATGTAAATACCACATTATCCTTATCCATTCATCCGTTAATGGACATATAGCCTGCTTCCAAGATTTAGCTATTATGAATTATGCTCCTATGAATATGGGTGTGTATGTGTCACTATAATATGATGTTTTTGATTTTTTTCTGGAAGATACCTAACAGGGAAACAGCTGGGTCAAACGACATTATTAGTTTTACCTTTTTGAAAAATCTCCATACTGATTTCCATAGTGGTTGTATTAATTTACACTCCCACTAACAATGCAGAAGAGTTTCCTTTTCCCCACCAAGCTCTCACCAGCATTTATTATTTGATTTCTCTGTGATGGCCATTCTTTCTGGGGTAAGATGAAATCTCACAGAGAAAATAGTACCAATAACTAATAATTGGGATCATATCAAGCTAAAAAAAGTTCTGCAAAGCAGAAGAAACAACGAACAGAGTGAAAAGACAACCTACAGAATGGGAAAATAATTTTGCCAGCCATTCCTCAGACAGAGGACTATTATCTATAATATATAAAGAGCTCAAAACATTAGAACCCCCGTAAAAAAATAATCAAAAATAGAATCACTGGACTGGAGATATAGCTCAGTGGCACAGTGCCTGCCTGGCAAGTGCGAGGAATGAGTTCAATACCCGGTACCCAAAAAAAAATGTGGAATGACTAGATACTCCACAGAAGTACAAATAGCCAATAAATACATGAAGAAATCCTCAACATCACTGGCCATTAGAGAAACTGAAATTATGGCTGACATTTCTGACTCTCCATTTAGCAATGGGAAATGATAACTGCACACTTTCCCAAAAAAGAGGAACATTATAACTGTTGACAGTGTCACAGCACTGTCAAAAGGGTAACAAACCAGCTGTATACAAAACGTGGTCAAAAATATAGTGCATTTAAATTTTAAAATTTTATTACAATACAAGACCCATTGCCATTAACCTACTCCTAAGTATTCCTCTCTCTTTGAACTCACTTATCCCATTGTTTTACCACTTTCTGAGACAGTTCTGGAAGTTCTTTTCCATGAGTGTCTTTAAAAGATGTGATCAAAAATACAGTGAATGCTGCTGCCAAGCACCATCCAACTGAAAGACAGGCTCGTCAAAACATTCACCGAATCTGACCCTGGGCAACGTCTGGTTCTTCCCCACATTCTAAATGACCACGAAAGTTAAACATTTTGAATCAGTTCAGGACATTGAGGCAGCCATGAAAGCACAACTGAAGATACTTATGTAAGAAGATTTCCAGAACTGCTTCAGAAAGTGGCAAGAATAATAAGATAAGAGTGTCCAAATTGAGTTGAATTATTGGGGGCAAGTGCTAATGGCAATGTGTCTTTTACTGCAAATTTTTAAAATTTAAACACATTGTATTTTTAGTCACATCTTGTACACTATGCAACAGGTCACGTTTTTGTTATACTAATTATAAAATATACATTCTTCCTCAACAAAAAAGACAAAAAAAATTTTTTTAGTGAAATATATTTATTGAGAGAAAGAAAGCTTCTGTCTGAGAGAGAGAGAGACAGAAGGGGTCCGGAGAGGGCTGCCAAAGACTGTCATCTCTAGGGACCTTTATAGAGTAAAACCATGAGATTAGACAGGTCCAAGGCAGGAGGGGAAAAATGGGAACTTGCAAGGTGGGCATAAGATGGGACATAACTATGGTTAACTGATAAGATTAATTGGTCAAGTAAAATTGACTAAATCAAGGACAAATGGGGAAGCAAGTCACGTAGTCAGGTAGTAAGCTGAGATGTTTAACAGCAGTGACTCTTTCTGTAGCGGGGTGGGATGCTGACTCCTGACTTCCTCAGAGTGATAGAGAACTATTTTGAATATCAATCCTTAGGATATGGTTGCATTTGTTTGATCTTTTGTCTTGAGACCTGACCCACAGCAGGAGGTGTCTGTGACAGTTGCAAAGTATCTGGGTTTTTGCACTGGCTCCTTCAAGAACTTAGCCCTGTCTGACTGCCTATAATATTTTTAACTAACTCAGCTGCCTGTAACATTCCCCCCTCTGAAGAAGTAACTCTAACTGCCATGATGGATGATGGGAGATGACTGATCTGGCTTCTTTAGGCTGAGGTGGGCTGTAGTTGTGGATCAGCAGTCAGGTATACTTCTGCAGAGGTTCTGTCTAGAGGCCCTCGATAGACGCCAAGCATTTTCATCTTGGGTAGGCATACAGCTTTGAGTCTGAAGGAGACAAAGCCAAAGAAACAATTAAGTATGCATGGACCAAATAATATAATCAACAAGATAATTATGAGTATAGTTAACAAAGATTTCCACCAAGAGGAGCTGAAACTAGTTCCTATAAGGATAAAGTCCAGGAAATTTTAGAATCTGACATGTCATTGATTTGTCATCTAATGTCTTGAACAGCTATTGAGATATTAGCAGAAGGCTCAGGAATGCATATACATTTAGTTTTTACAATTGCATAAGTACCTCCAGTGCTGTTAGAATGTCTAATGTCATCCAATTTTGGAGGTTGACCTGTCTCATTAATTTTATTTTTTTTTTTATTTAGGAAGGATAGACCAACTGCAGTGTCATTTAAGGTTCATTGAGTATAGTTAAGACCTTAATATATATCCCATAACTCTCTCTGGACAAGATCTGGTGGATCCCAGTAAAAAGAATCCAAGAGAAATCTAGAATATTAGTGGTATTATCTGTATGATGCCTTGAGGTTTGGCACCTTCTAGGCAAGAACAATCTTTAATCAAAGCGTATATAATCAAAGGTTGTATACAAAGGCATACATAATCAAAGCATGAGTAGTAGGGCTGACAGGTAAGTTTAGAAACTGTTTCTAAGTTATAGTAATTGTAACCTATTGACATTTAGGTCTCTTTTATTGATGGAGTCTGACATTTTGTCGTAAATCCCTCTAGCTTTAGTTATAATTTTTTCTACCTTTTTGATAATGTAGGAGAACCACATTAATATATTATTGTTACAAATGAAACTCTCTTAAGTTTACATATATGAACAACAATATGCATTGTATTTGTAAAAACCAGTCTCAGCATCATTTTGCTTAGTTGGCAGCTTGGATACATATATTACAGCATTTAGTCAGGATAAAGTTTCTCCAGGATTGGAGTCAGGCTTTTAGGTCTACCTATAAGGAATGAGTGAATAGAAGAAAATTATCTCATTTACAGTTTAAGCAACCTATATTTTGAAGACTGTATTGAGGTACAGTGCCTGGAAAGAAGACCAAAGCTGAGAAGGAAAAAGAGATATGTGCCAATGTCCAGCAATCAGCTGGTTTGTACCTCTTGTAGTGATTACTCAGGGCTCCTCCGTGGAGGTAACAGGCGGAGATGACAATCGGGCCAGAGGGAGGAGATGAGCGCCCTGAGGCCATTTAGTCCTATTGGAACAGCTGATAGGATGGGTCTGAACGCTGGGGCCTTGGCCTCAGAGGGTAGTCCGACCTCCAGTGGTCACCTTTGCAGTTAGGGCATGTCTTGGGGTCCTCTTAAGGCAGTTCTTCTTAAAGTGGCCTGGCTTGTAGCAGTGACAGCAGGTCAGTGTACTCTTTAAGTTCTGCTTGGAGCCCCAAGAATCAGACTTGTTTTTAGGCCACAAAAAATGGCAGTTACTTTTTGATCTCTTTGTTTTCTCTCTGGTTTTCTCCCAGTCCTGATTATAGAATACTTAGGAGGCAATTTGTACTAAAGAATCAAGTGAACTATCTGGAGCAAAGCTATCTTTTGTAACTTTTTTTTAAATCTGGAGTTGACTGGCAATAAACATGTCTTTAAGTAAAATCTGTTTTTCTATTGAATCAGGAACTACGGACATATGTTTTACTAGTGCTTCCAATAAATGATCTAACAAGTCAGAGGGCTTTTTATCTTTCTCCTGAAAAATAGCTGACAATTTAAAATAACCAGAAGCCTTGGTTTTTGTCCTTTTTAGACCTTGGAGAATACACACTTGAAAATGTCTCTTGTTCCAATCTCCTGTTCTGTTGCCAGGCCAGTTGGGATCTTGGGTAGAAATTGCTTGTGCACCAGTGGGAACTGGTGGCTTTCCTGGCTGTCTGTCTTTTGGCCTTTTAAAATTAACACTATGATATTTATCTCCAAATGCAATAGCAGCTTGTAATGCTGCTTGTCTCTCACTATAAGTCAATGTCTGATTTAAGACTAACATTATCTTTTCAGTCTAGCTTATAGCTTTGAGTAAATCTTCTAAAGACATCTATGTACTTATCAGGGTCATCTGAAAATTTTCCTAGTTCTAGCTTAATTTGTTTTAAGTCATTGAGAGAAAGAAACCTAGGAATAGGAGTAGTCTCATAAGGATTATAATTATACCTGGAGCATAAATAAGAATTATCTCTTAATATAAAGAAAGTTTTAACATAAAGCAATTTTAACCATTTTTCCTCTTCCTTACAGTATGCCTCTAGTTGTAAAATGGCATCATAATTAATACTTCCCTCTGCATTCCATTTTGGCTCTAGTGTGTAGGTAGGCCATACACATGTGTAGAGAAATATCAAATGGCTTTTATTCAACATGGAAGTGTCGAACATCTTCCATTGCTTAAGATTACATTCCAAAGGAGTAAGGAGTTTGGGCATTGAGTTTCCCATGCCTGTAATGTAAAAAGCAATACGTAAGGTTATGCAACCTTTCTTTGTACCAGGAATCAAACTCAGGAACCTCCGCTGAGCTGTCTCTAGCCCCATAGTGCTAGAGACATTGACATTGAGCTACCAACTATGCAAAAAAGGAGATAAAGGCATCCCTTTTATTCCTATTTGATAAAGATCCTCAAGGCATCCTGTGGGTTGACTCTACTCCAGGGCAGGTGGATGCCATCTGGAGAGCTGAAGATAAATTCGACCAGCTTATCCACCCTCAAACTAGTGTGCAATTTTATCTTCCCCAGTAGCTTGTGAACTTTTGCTTCCATATGACATTTATAAGTTATTGTGACAGGAATGTTTAAAGAAGGAAACATAACTTAGTAATAAGCTACTGCTTTTGTTCATTAAAAGAGGGCATACACAAAAAAGGCAAGTTGATAATTAGAGGTTTTTTCTGGTGGTACTGTGAAGAAGATCACCTCTGGAGATAGATAAGGCAATAAATGACTTGGGGAACTCCAGCCCTGGGCCCTAGGGCAAAGAAACCTCCAAGACAGTTGTATTACCTAGGCAATCTTTCCTGGCAGCAGGACATGGTTAAGTTTCTGATCTTTGAAGCTCACAGTTTAAACTTAATATCATCTAGCAATCACATTCTATGTTAGCAGAAGGCACGTCAGTCTTCTAGGCACACAGAAAAGAAAAAGCTAACTATTTACTCTTAATTAACATATGTAAGGCACAAATGTAAGTCCTTCCCCTAAAGCTGCCTTGGAATGTAAACAGTTGCTGCAAACTACCTCAGTTTAATCTCTGAAGGGAGTGGTAGTCTAAGTAATCTAAAATTCCTCTGAAAAATTTAGCAAGAGTTCCTAGTCTACTAGCAGAGAAATAAGGATAATAGTTAAGTGGAGATTTTCTGTGGTCATGAGCCAATGTCCACTGAGGAACTTCTGGATGTCCACCAGAGAGCTGCCTTTGCCAGGAAGCCTCAGTTATTCTCAGTTTCTATTAGCTCAGATAACCAGAGGTCAGTCTCCAGAAAGGAATCCAGCTGTCTGTCTGGTCAACATTCCATTGACTCTATTGGCCACTGGCCTCAATGGGGATTCACCAAACAGATGCTGGGGAAATCTGTCCTCTGCTTTGAAGAGTAGCAGCTGCTGTAAGAACGATTAATGAGCTGGCAGAGTAACCACTGTTTGTCAAGTTCTATAAGGGAGAGTTAAAAGCCTGAGCAAGATCATTATCTAGTGTTTTATAAATTTACAATAAAGATTTTAAAGTCCACAACTTAAAAGTTTGGATAGCCTCCTTAGTCTAAAATGCTTAGGTCCCATAAGTGTGCTGCTTTTCAGAATAGCTCCTTCCAGTGTCACCCAGGAGGTGGTTCTTCCCACTGTGTCTCATGTTCAATCTCTGGAGGAGACTGTAACCCAGAACACTAAGCCAGGACATGGATTTTATGTGTGTTCTCCAGGACGGGCACAGTTCTGATGTCTCATCTGACCCAGAGATGGGGTATGTGTCCTTTATCTAAGATGACATCCTTGTCTTCAGCATTAGCAATGCTTATTTTCTATGCGCTTAACTTAGGAGGAAAAGGTTGGAATAGTCTAGAGTCATTTCTGATCTTACATTCCTCTATAAGGAAAGTACAAAGTGGGGAAATGAGTAGAAGTAAAACCAAAGAAAGGAAACTGAAGCAGAACAGGCCTGGCATTTCCTCTAGAGTGGATCAGTGGATCAGAGGAGGATCAGAGCCAGTCTGTCTCAGTGAAACCTGTCCTCCAGGTCTTGAGACTGATCACCAGCCTAGTGCCATTTAACTGGTAGAAGGAGTCCTGGTTTTTATTGTAGGCATGTGTATTTTCAAAATCTGAGCTAGATTTCATTTAAGAACCATTTTACAGAAGTTTACATTAAAGTCTACCAGAGGTGTTCTAGTATTATTCTCTCTAGCACTATTGTCTAAATACCATCAAGCAAGGAGTACCAGTAAATTTAGCAACTAATTTAAATGCAACATGTACAAGAACAAAATAATAAAAACATCACCTTAAAGAAATATCATAACCTTATAATTTTCCCATGTTTTACCTTAGATTTCCATTATTTTAACAGAACTGTATAAGAGACAAAGCAACTATAAACAATGGGGAAAGACCAAACAAAATCTGAAGCATAAAATTTTGTTACCTAAATGAGTCCCAGTCCAAAATCCATGAAACAAAAGCAAACTCTTACCTCCTTTGAATGATCTTGGTAGAAGACCTCCAAATGATATAGGGGAATGAAACTACCAACCTACTGTGTGTCTGGCATGAGTTCATGTTCTCTAAAATTGAAGAATGAATTTTAGGAACAATGGAGGTTAAAAGCAGAATATATTTATTGAGAGAAAGACAGCTTCTGTCTGAGAGAGAGACAGAATGGGTCCCAAGCAGGTTGCTCAGAAAAAAAATTTTTGAAGAAATCTCTGAGGATGTTAGTCCTGGTCAATCAATGGTGGTTCAACTCTCTTAACTGATAGGCATATGTCAAGTCTTAGTGCCACTTTTATTTTCATTCATTGAAATGCATATTTTTCATATTTTCTGTCACTTTTGTTTGATATTTTGTAGTAATTGTTTTTGTTCTTAGAAAGCATGATTATAAAAGCCACATGGGTTCCAGGAAGGGAAAAGCCAGCACCTCCCAAGAATCGGCCGTGCTGGGTCTGGGAGAAGCCACAAAGAAATTAACTAGCCAGCCTTTCTGGTAAGCTGCACAAGCTGCACAGGTTCCAGGGAGAGAAAAGTCAGTTAATAACTCCCGTGAGCCTACGTGGGCTGAGAATCAAATACCATGTCTACCCTCCCCACCCCACCCCACCCCCATAAGTAACACACTGGTTCAGAGGACAGGCTGAGTTGATAGCAACTAAGGTCCAAAAAGCACTAAATGTTTGTACTGTTTGGTTGATTTTTCAGGCCTGGGGCCAGTGGTCTGAGCATTTCTTGGAAGGATGACAGTATATAATATAGCAAATATGGGAGATTTCCTTCTACCTTGTCTTTGAAGTCCAATATTGTTCTCACTGTCTTGCTTTGTTCTGATTGTTTTTGCTTTATTCAATATTCTGTTTTGATTGGTTTTATTCTATCTAGTTTTTGGTTTGACTTTGCTATACATGATGAAATAGACAGCTATTGTGAAGATAAAAAGGTATACTATAGTAGCTATTGTTGTTTTCCTAGTATCCTGCTTTGAAGTTCTGTACCAATTTTGCTACGTTGTTTTGACTGACTCTATTCTGTTTTTCTTTGTTGGATTTTACTATCTTTAAAATAAAAAAAGAAAGCATGATTATTTTATAACTTATGTTTATGCATCCTCTGTGGCTTCTGTCTATGGCTTTTGCCTTTATCTGTCTCTCTTATTTTCTTGCTTTGTCATTCTGCAGTTCTTCCAGTGATGACCTCCTCCTCAACCTGGTCCTGAGCTTCTGGGAGCAGTTGGATGGGGAAAAACAGGAGCAAGAAGTCAGAAGGAACCATGATGTATCCAGCCTTGAAAATGTATTTCAGGACCAAAACCAGAGCCATGTTCTCACCCCAGTCCCTTCCCACCACTCTGTGAATGCTACACACAACTCAGTTCTCGCCAGGTTTCACTCCTCCTTGCAGGGATTATTCAACATCACTGAAAGTCGTTGTTTTTAAATTCTTTTAAAAAATTATTACAGTAAAAGATACATCACCATTAATCACTCTCAAAATACTGCCCCTCTGTTCTAAACACAGTTATCCCATCATTCTTGACACTTTCTGAAGCAGTTTCGAAAGTGCTCTTCAGTGAGTTTCTTTAGCTGCACTGCCCTGGTGCCTCAACATCCTGAATCATTTATCTTTCATGGTCATTTTGACTTTGAGAAACATCCAGAAGTTGCACAGTAACAGATCTGGTGAATAAGGGGGATACAACACATGGTAATGTTTTCATGAGTCTGCCTTTCTGTTAAGTGGCACATAGCAGCAACATTCACCATATTTTTCTATCACACCTCATAATGACACTCACCAAAAGGGACTTCCAGAATTGCTTCAGAAAGTGGCAAGAATGTGTGTTCCAAGCAAGGAGTATTTTGAGGAATATTAATAGCAATATGTCATTTGCTGTAATAATTGCTTAAATTCAAACATTCACATGTGTTTCAATCACCCTTTGTAAATGTCACAGTGAATATAAAGTTCTTTCCTTGCTCTTCTTATCTCCCCTCTAGTAGAGAACTATGCTTTCCCAATTCTCCATCTTTGCCATAAAGCAAATCTCCCCATCTGTTATGGTTTGTGTCAAGATGTCTGTCCCCCTCAAAGCCTCAGGCGGTCATAGGGTTTTTTGCAGGTGGACAAATCTAGAGTGTGTGATTGATTCACACTGCAATGCTGGGATTAAGGGTGAATGATTGCTATATCAATCCACTGACTGGATTGGCACTACCCTAATCCTGATAGACTAAATATAATATTAGGGACAGAAAAAGGCTCGTTTCATGTTCTCTTGTTGCTTTTTCTGTCTTCTGCCACCATGAATGTTGCCCCTCTGCTATGTGCCACCCAGCCTTGGAGCCAGTCAATCATAAACTGAAACCTCTACAAACTGAGCTAAATAAATCTTTTTCCCTTTAACTTTGGGTGTCAGGAATTATATCTCAGCAATGAGAAAAGTAACTAAGACACCATCCAAAAATTCCTGTCCGTCTCTCTCTGGCTTCCTGGTGCTAATGGTGCTGGAGATACGGCAGCCCCAACCCTCAGGATGCAATGCAAATCATGATTCCCCTGGCCCTTCCCTTTTCAGCTTTGCACATAGAGAATCCCTGTCTCTGAGAGAGATGCATAGCCAGCATCATGTTAAGGGAACCATTCCATCTCTCCCCTGGTGTCAATGCAGCACTCCATGACATCTTTCCTCCCTAAAATTTCTATCAACATCCTCCATCATCTCCCACTTCACCCTACACAGGATGAATCTAATATCAGGCTCACTGAAAAAGTTATTAGAAATAACCAGCCTTCCCCAAAACTGCTCCAGAACCCAAACCCCAGATCCCCAGAGATTTCTTCTACGAAAGCAAGCCTAAAGTGAGGAAGCCACGTCTTCATTGAAGTCTGTAGTGCAGGAGAGTTCTGAGTGGAAATGTGAAACATCTGTCACAGATCGGACAGTGTCCGCTCAAAACAATATGCTGAATCCCTATTTGCAGTACCTCAGGATGTGATCTTATTTGGAAATGGGGACTTTGTAGGTAATAATTAGTTAAGAGGGGTTTCTACTGGAGAAGGATGGACTCTGGATCTAATATGATGATATCATTACAAGAAGAGAAGAAGAGATACAGAGACACTCAGGGAAGAAGGTCATATGATACCCAAGCAGAGACTGAAATAGTGTGTCTACAAACCAAGGAATGCAAAGGACTGCAAACAGCAAAGAAGGACATTCCCCCTAAGGCTACAGAAGGAGGATAGCCCTGCCAACACCTTCATTTAACACTTTCAGCCTCCAGAACAGTGATATGATAAATTTCTGTTGTTTTAAACTACTAAATTGTTGATCATTTTCACAGTAATCACAGAAAACAGGTACCACGTCTCAGAGCTCAAAGTCTGTCAGCACTTGGGAGGTTGATTCAGGAGGATCACCATGAGTTTGAGGCCAGCCTGGACTACTTAGTTCAAGGCCAGCCTGCATTACTGTCTCAAAAAAGAAGTCCAGCAGAAGTTGTACCACTCTGTAACCCCAGTTCACACACCCTTTCCTGCCTACTGGCCTTTTGCATATACATTTTCTTCAGCCTGAAAAGCCTGTGTCTCTCTTACTGTAGGCAACAAAATTTGACTTCATTTTTCAAAGTACAGCTCAGATATCATTTTATCCAGGAAGCCCTCTCTGATCTTCCATGCTCCCTACTACCATGATTGCCCTTGTATATTTCATTGCTATGACACTTGTCCAATGCAAGGCTATTATCTGCTCATGAGTATGCTTCTTCTGTTGCACTATGACCCAAAAGGCAGAGAAATCATTCACAGCACTATCCTTAGTATCCACAAAGGACCAGTGTAGAATTATTCATCAGAACCAGAATTCAGCTACATTTTTAATCAATAGCTTTGTTGTAGTGTGTCTGTTATACTGTCTTGCTCCTATAAGGAGGGCTCTGAGGCAAATATGACAAAATGCTAACATCTGCTCACTCCATAGGGTAGAAACATGGGTGTCATATAATTTCCTGTGCTTTTCTGAAGGCTTGAAATATTTCATGATAAAAATGTTCTCAACCTTACAAACAGAATGCAATGGGCTGTCTTGGGACACCACTAGTACGCAGGAGCAGAGTTTCTACTGGAAAAGACACATGAGGTTCAAAACACATGTCAGGAATATTCCTAGAACTCAGCCCACTGGTGTGTTTGGTAATAGTTCTTAAGTACCCAAAATGCACCTGTTTATTGTTATTTTGGTTTACATTGTTAACTACAATCCTGAGAACAGATGATCATTCCCTCTTTTCAAAAGAAGAAACTGAGGTTCTGGGACTTGCCTAATCCATCTGGTAAACTGTAATCTGGAATTGAAACTGAGTCTTTTTCCAAAACTTAATAATGAAAATAGAAGCTTACATGCTAGGCACACATTAGCTTATTTCAGCTTCACAACAGACCCCAGATAGACCCAGGTACTATCATCACCATCCCATTTTATGAATGAAGAGTCTGAAGTGCAGAAGAGTTGAGTAGTTGCTGTTTTAACTTGTGCATTCTGGGTCCAGAGCTGGTATTCTTGGCTACATTGGCACGCCCCTCTTCCTAGTCCTTCCCAAAACACAGAGCAAGATATTCCTCAGACCCAGAGTCTCTGGCGGTTTCCACATCCATGGCTCTACCTCCAAACCCACAAGGTGTTGGCCTCAATCACCCACAGTGAGGAGAGAAATGTGGGCAGACAATGATTCATGCAAGGCATCCTGGTCTGAATGTCTGTGTCCCACAGTATTCATCTGCTCAAATCCCAGTCCCGAAAACTACAGTTTTAGGAGCCGAGGTCCTTCGAGAGATGATTATATCATGAAAGTGAAATATTCCTGAATCGAATGTGTACTTATAAAAAGGACCCCAAGGAACTTGTTTTTCCCTTTTACCTTGTGAGCACACAGCTAGATGGTATCATCTCTGAACCAGAAAACAGTCCCCACTAGTCACAACCAAATGCCAACTTGATCTTGGCCTTCCAGCCTCAGAACTGTGAGCAATAAATTTCCGTTGTTGCTAAACCACCCAGTTCAGTGTACTTTGTTATAGCAGCCCAATAGCCTAAAATACAAGTGAACTGTTGTCAAAAGAAACCGTGCGATAAGCACTGCCGCCCTTCCCCTCTTCTTGGACATCCCTGTGGAAACAGATTCCTGGAAGCCAAGAGAAGAAATATGGTCCTGTCCGTGGCTCTTTCCCACCTTCCTCCTGCCTTCCATTCTTTCTTCTTTTTATGAATCACATTCTGGGTCTCACATCCTTCCATGCCTAAAGGCTAAAACTTCTATTAAAATTATAAAAGCCTAATTTTTAAACTTTAAAAATTATCCCTGCAGGTCAACAGCGATATTTTACAATTTGCAGCTATGCTCCATTCACAGCTAGGATTTTAGGCAAAATGGTTTGAACACACAGACATTTGTCCTACAGACTTTGCTTTCTTCCACTAGTTTAAAGGATGACTTTAGGGCATCCTACTAACCTCTTATGCCAGTTAATCTTGTCAACTTCCCTGAATTAAGGGATTCCTGAAAAGGCAGGATCAAGGCAGTAGATACTCCTCAGAGGACCAATGCACTGTTGTTTACAGCAGAGTGTGTGGTTAGGAGGTGAGGTTCAATGGAAGGTGGGTCACTGGGGGTGCCTTTGGAGGGTAGTTGTCTTGCTGATACTATTCCCCTGTGTTCTGCTTCCCAGCCACCATGAACTGAGAAGACTAAATAATTAAACCTCCATAAAAAACTAAGAAGAAGGATTTCTAAATGATTCTGTGGTGTTGGGCACATGGAGGAGCTGGGGGGAAGAGGGCTTAGAAGCCCAGAGAGAGGGCTTAGAAGTTCTACATCCTTGCCCCATGTCTTGCCCTAGGCATCCCTTCCACCCGTCTGCCCCTGATCGCATCCTTTTATGAAAAAGACTACTCTAGTAAGTAAACTGTTCCCTCGAGTTCTGAGAGTCTTTCTTGCAAATGATTGAGCATGCAAAGGGGATTGTAGAACACTGGGTTTATGGCAGGGAAAGTAAGAAGCACAGGTCATAACATGGACATGTAGCTGGCATCTGAAGTGAGGACAGTCATATGGGACTGAGCCCTTAACCCAAGGGATCTGACTTACTCCACATACACAGTATTAGAACTGAGTTAAATTGTGGGACACCCAGTTAGGTTCTGCAGACAGCTGGGGAACTGAATGAGAAAATCACACATTTGACTACGGGTGTTAGTGCTGAGGTGATTATAAAGGAAACCAGTGTATTTTCCCTATGCAAGAGGGT